>JAOPHQ010000879.1:0-187500 GCA_030340625.1 Merluccius polli | reverse complement strand
CTCCGTAACATCTCTGCTCTGGTCTTCAGATGTTGTAGATCTTCTAGATGTTCCCATATGTGATAATCAGCCTTGTCTCGTGGTTAATTATAAATGTTTAGAATTCATTTTTTTGGTCTTTTTTTCCAGACACACTTATGTTGTTTCTTTCTGAGCAACACCTCTTTGCAGCTCACTGCATTGATGGTGATATGTCAAATAGCGGAGAACTGATATCCTAGAGAAGCAGGAAGTAAGGAGAGATAAATCAGCTTGTGGTACTTGTCATGGTCACTTCCACAGGGTTTAGTGTTTGGAGTTAGCAATGGTCAGACATGGTCTCATCACCCCTTTGCCTATTCAATGAGTCATTGTTACGGTGTGTCATTTTACAATTTAACAATTTGTTTCAGCTGTGTATAATTTCTATCGATGTGTATATTTAATGCCAATCCTATTTTTTTCTATCTATCTTCTGCAAATGCCATTGAAGGTCAAATGTTTTGTTAATGTCTGTTTTATGATGTGGGGGGAAAAAACTAAACAAAATGTGTTTGGCGTGAACTACTAGGTTACAGTGTAAATAACAGTAGTTACTTAGACTACTGCTGTGCAGTTACTGAGAAGCAGAAGGTTTTTCTCCATTCACACATCGAGGTAACCAAAAAAAGGATGAGGATGGCAGGGACAGAAAGGGGTTCAGGGTTGCGGTTTCAAATGATAATGCCCTATAACTCCTTGCACTGACTGAATAGTCGCAGGTTCAAATAACCCGTGTCACTAGAGAGCTAAACATGTGGAGTGGAGTTATTACGTGTGATCTACGCCTTCTCTTTTATGTAATAACACTGGAATACATTAACCCTAGCATTTAGGTGCGTACCCACATGTGTGCACATACAGAGTATATTTATGTGTGGTGACTATGAATTGTTTCTTCTTGTTATTTTCTTGGTGATCTGTGAAAATTGTTCTGCTGGGGTATTTGTGTAATCTCTCTGTCTCTCTTGCTCTCCATCCCTATTTATGTTAGTTTCTCCTGAGTGTAGTTCTGTTTTTTACTGACGAGTCCTGTGGTGTGTCGTGGTGGTAAAATAGTTGAGGGTCAAACTAGGCAACATATGAAACTGTCTTGTAGATTTAGTTGTACCAAATACATTTTTGCAGAATTTTGTTTTGTTTTTTCAAATTGTTTTATTAATTTGTGGCAAGTATGTATCGTGAGTGAACATGCAACACATGATATGATATGATAAGATATGTAGCAACATGGTAAATGTTGTGCAATGGACTTTTTTTTATTATGCAAAGGGTGCCATACCGGAGAAAGAAGCTCTTGTAGTAATCGTTGGCCTTCTAGCTGCAGGTGTCAAGGGATAAGGGCAATAGCTTTCATGCAGAGCATATCTATCATTGGTTTTAAATTGCCAATCTCAATTCATATATATGTCTTAACATCTGGCCTACATGGAATGATTTACCTATCTTTGGTGATCACTTCTTTTAAGTGTTAGATTAGCCATAAAGACTGCACTTAATCACATCGTAATCGTGTCTTCCTCATTTGGAAGAGGACAAGATTGCTTTCATTAAAAACAAGGCCGGCAAAAGCTCATTAGTATTGTCTTCCAGACCCCTAGATTGGTTTCTTCAGGCAAGGAGAGGCTGCAAGGCCCTGGCCGTAGTATTTAATCATTACATTCAGTCATTTGTCTGTTAAGTGACTGCCTCCCCTTACTGACAGCCTACGTTAATCTATTATTAACTTCTATGTGCTGTAATTTTCACCTACTCTAAGTAGAAACCCCCTTGACCATTAATGGACTCACAAAGCAGCAGTGCTTCCAATAACGTCACATTTTGATCCAATGACAACAACTCAATGTAATAGCAGTCTGTTGAATACAAGGCTTAGCAGCGTCATACAAGACCCTGTCCTTTGTCTTCAAGGGTATTTGTCATACCACCACTATAGCTGTGCACATATATTGCACATAGCTGGCTAAAGGTGGAACACATACCTGACCCAGTCATTGTCCACTGACCTTTAACTACCCTCTCCGTTCCACAGAGGCGGACATAACAACTGCCACGGCCTTCGCCAAATCGTCTAGGTTTCTCCAGCACACACATACACACGGACACACGGACACGCACACATACACACGGACACACAGACACACATACGCACACACACACACACACACACATACACACACATACGCACACACACACACACACACACACACAAATCATTAACTTGTTATCTCACCATTTGGCCAATCTGTATCTAGTCCTCCAGTTGTTTTCCCCGTCTAGTGAGTCCCGCTGTTTGGTTTGACCCCCCAGGAGCCCCTCTCGCCCACTCCTGTGTTCTGATCAATGAAAAGTAAATGAACCAAGAATTCCTTTGATCTTTTGTTTCAGTGCATGTATTTTCATCTGTTGGCTTTTAGAATTTCCAAAGCAAATTTTTACCCTTTTTCCTCTGTTGCCCAATGCACTGCTTAAACAAACACACACACACACACACACACACACACACACACACACACACACACACGCACACACATGCACATCACAAGTTTTAATCCGGAGCCACCTTGCTTTCAGCTCTCTTCCCCCTGGCGTTTGACTCGCTTAGCTGTCTTCATGTGGTATTTATTTATTTATATGTTTGTTTGTTCATTTGTTTTCTTCAAACTAAATGGTGTTGACTCTGAGTGTATGGCTAATGGCTATAGGTGTATCATTGATGCCGGGATATTTTTGTGTTTCCTAAAAGTATATAATGGTTGGCAATAGGAAGTAGTGAGTTTGTGTGAATATGACATATTCAGAAATGAACTTGTAATTGAAAATTCAGTGTTTTGTAATATTTCTGTATGAGGTGTAATAATTTATTCTACTACAGTATTTCTATGGGAAAATACTTAAAATGTCTTTGTATTTATCATCTACTAAATTATTGTACTTTTTTGCAATTTGTAGATACGTAAGTGATGATGGTAATGTAATGGTAATCACAGAATTCACAGTTTCATTATAAGTTTGATGCATATTTTTGTTTTATCGATGTACATACTGTATGTTTGTTGATAAACAGCTTACTTTATTTTATATATGACCAATAAACATGTTTCAAAATGGACAATGTGTTTTCTTGAATGGCATAAAACAAACACCAAGTGAGAAAAAAAGAAACGGAATGAAACAAAGACATGATTACTGTAATATAAAATGTGCATATAATACAAGTCTGTAGGTGGCAGTGTCCATTTTGTACCATGGGTTGTGGATGTCAGCTGCTTCAACTGTTTTAGCAGTAGCCTATGGAGAGTGGTAAAACCCGGAGCCGGATCTACGTAGACGTGGTATAACTAGTAGCCTATAATTACATGAATATTGAACTCAGCAATAAACGTAATTGTACAACAATGTCAGCACTCGTACAAAAGTCATAGTCGGGTTTTAATTTCGGCGTGTGAGCGGCGCGTCTCAACAGTTTTGTCTTGTTTTAGTGAATGAGTCCTCGGTGTGCGTCCATTCCTGGTGTTGAATCCACGCCGGGATTTGTGGCCGCCGCACAGTTTCCAAACTGTCACTTTGTTGTCCTGGCGGTCCGCGCGGCCGAGGCGCGTAAAGATGTCAGCACCGGGAGACCCGCTGGTCTTGTCCCTAACGCGGTACCAGACCTGACCAGGACCCGGGTTCAGGTGTAGATAACTAACCACGGACCACGACTAGTTTAGCCCGCAGGACTCTGTTTTCTGGGGGCTGGGTTTTCAAAGATAACTGGCGCCATGTCGTGGGGGGGGGATTGACCGATAATGTTTTTAGCCTAACGCCAGCTAATGGTAGCTAGCCGCCGTCCGGTTTCCTCTCGAGTACGAGCGACTTTCTTTTTTTTTTAAAAACACACACAAAAAAACACGTCTTCACGTCCCTGCCTCCATGGAGGACTACGAAGACTTCGTGGCGTCTCGTCTCTCCCTCCTGAGGGAGAGGACAGCCGGCTCCCCCTCCGCGCCCGGGAGACACGGCGGCCATCGGTCCCTCATCCGCTTCTATGGACAGTCAATACTCCCACCCCTGGTATGAGACTGCTGTCCGTTGGTCCAATTCACGATCAATACACATTGATGGACGAGTATTGATGAACGCACCTTGTCCATATATAGTTAGAGCCCCAACCCCCCCCCCCAACGTATTGTTGTTGTTTGTTGTTGTCATGACATTCAACACGGTCTGTTTCTTTAGTATTAGCTGTTACCAGTATGCCATAAGCTGATGCTTATGTTGTAAACGGATGTATGTCGACAAGTATTGTATTGTTTCCATGTGTGTCCTGTAATACCAGTTGTCAGGGGAACAGAGAGAGGAGATGCTGAGGTTGAAGGACCATTTGAGGAAGCCTGCTGGTCCCAGCAGCTCAGCAGCCGGGGGAAGAGTAGCCCACGTACAACACATGTTACACAGTGTTCAGGTAATGGAAAGTCTCACGTCTCAAGCCTTAAATAAGGTTGTACACCTTAAACCATTGGTGTGATTATCTTTACAGTGATAATTGGGGTTTTGTCTGGGAATGGCATCCTATCCCGGTTCCAAATGTGTGAAACTCATAAAACACTTAAAGACAATGTAATGAGCACTGTTTACATGTTTTATATTTTATGGTTGTATCATTAGCCATTTTTCATAAAATGTATTAATTATTCTTTTACCACATTACAGCTTCGGAAAGTACCAACTCTGCAGGAGTTTTTTCAAGAGAAGTCAGGGCTCCACATCCTCTCTGATTCTAATGTCACCAGCAACACGTCATCCCCTCACAGTGTTCATGGCTCAGACACTAAAGATCATCTCTCATTCTCACCTTCACCCTGCCCCCAAGATGGGAACACTGGCCCAAAGGTTTCTCCCTTGACGTCAACAACTTACAGTGAAATTTCTCGTCATCATCCCAAACCGCCACAGCACCAGGCGGGCTGCTTTTTCGATGAAAATGAGGAGTGCCCACACTCCCAACCGATCATAGATCCCGTTGTTGACATAAGTCACCAATCACAGTCTTCGGGTTATGTGACCTATGACAATGCAGAAAATGCCACCAGTGTGTTTGCTAGAGTTGAATCGGCAAGAGAAAGCTGTCTGTTTGGCACTGTGGCAGGAGGGAAGTACTCGGGTGGCTTTTTCCTTTGCAACCCTTCAAACATGACCGCCAAGATGCCAGATATCATCAGTCACCCTCCTATTGACGGGGAGAAACTAGAGCGGTCTGCCATTGACTCATCTATTGATGATTGTTTGATTGCCAATGACATGCTAACAGAAGCCTGTGGTGCAGACTCGCCACAGAAACAATCAGTCATTTGCTCGCTCTCAGCAGAGTCTGGTCCCACAGATGAAGATTTGGTCGCATGTCGCCCACTAGGAAATGCCCAGGAGACTTTGCATGAAATGAAACAAACGTCGGCACGATGTGATACATTTGACCAGGATGAAAATGCGTCTGGCAGGGACTGTCCAGTCCCTCCAATGGAAGTTGGCACTGCGTCTTCCCCGGCGTCAGCCACCGATCATTGTACAACAACAACAAACCGACCGCAGGTTCAGGGAAGCTCCCGGGAAAGAGATACAGCAGAAGTGTTGAACCATGACACTGAAAAAACACGTTTTGAGGAGCCTTACCGCTTAAGCCTCCAGGCCCTGCTGAAGAAGTCCCAGGAGTGTCGGCAGCAGCAGCGAATTCTCAGAAACCAGGCAAGGAACTCCAGAGTAATCCTTGAGAGAGCCCAGGAGCAGCACAGAGACAGGGAGCAAGAGCACAATCTTTCTGATAAAGAGAACGAAGAGTTCCCCCATAAGGCCACGGAGAGGAGGAAGACTAAACAGAAGAGTGGTTATATTGAAAACCAAGCAGTCAACAAGCTGTGTGAAAATGAGCAGAAGCTGTCTAAGGTAGAAGACCTCCCTTTAAAAGGTTCCAATGATGAATTGACAACATTACACAACACCGTAGACCTCAATTTAACAGGCAATGCAAACACTGAGACTTTGGACGTAGGTGCAAATAAAACGCTCCCTGAAAATAATCCACATGTCTTCTCACCAAAAAGTGCCAAAGAGTCACCCACCAAACCTGTAGAGGTCTTTGCTCAAACACCTACTGACATTTCGGCACACTCCCCAGCTCACTTTTCCCCGCCCAGCACCGAGAGCACAATCCGTAGTCTGAGTCATTCTAAAAGTGGAAGAAGTTACCACGTGGTCCCCATTCCTCAGTTGTGTACCAGTCCGGTTCACTGTAAGAGCAAGGGGCTTAATAAAACTGGAGGATCCAACGGCACCAGTCGTGACCCAACCACCATGGTACTGGTCAAAACAGCCCAAAACGCGGTCGGCATGTTTGAGACCGAAGCAGCGCAGGACGGACACAAAAATACTCAGAGAAATGTGGCATTCCCTGTGGCACATCTTGTCGACGAGGTGGATTCAGCGAGAGCGTTAAGCAGGAGTTCAGTTCACACGCAGCACATAGACCAGCTGGAGCTGAACCTGTCCAGCCTCAAACTGCTCATCTCTGAGCTGGAGTCCACCATTACAGAAAACATGAAAAACCAGAGCCAGCCTGAGAACGCTGGCCCGGTTGACCCTAATGATTCTTATAATGGTGACAAAAGCCTGTATGGTGCTTGGAGTCCTGCCGAGGACAGCGCCTGGCAGAGAAGACAATTGTTGGACCATTACAGGGACAATGATGAAGACACAGACCCTGAACTCAGTGACTTCATAGACCTCCCGCCTATAAGACCGCATAAAGGAGGAGATGCAATGGGTGAGAATAAAGGGAGCACAGTCAACGCCTTGGCCACAGTGAGAGGACAGAAGAACAGCGCAGTGTTCAGCGGAGGACGGCCTCTGTTGTTGGGTGGTGGTGGTAGTGGTGGTGGAGGGACCTCCAAGAACAGGGTCCAGGGCACAGACAGAGCACCACTGGCCAGAGGAATTGTCGCTATGAGTTGCAGGGAACATGCGGGCTCTAGAAAACCACAGCCGTCTGCAAAGCGCATCACCTCTCTTACGCAGAGGATGCTCATTCCAGATGTGTTCCGGGAGATTCCACTCAACACCTCGCTGCCGGTCAAGGTGCTGTTGGACACCGGCAACCAGCCGGCCAAGAAGGGACCTCAAGCCGTCATAGAAGAGGGCGGGTCTTCCTGCTCGGTCTCTCTCAATCACTCGTACGATGTTGAAAGACCGTCTGGGCTATGGCTCTTGGATTGTTCAGGGTCGGAGCTGGGTTCACACGGTCCTCACGTGCCGGAAAACAAGCACTTGACCCCTGAGAGCGGAGGAGAAGGAGGAGAAGGAGGTCAGGTGGGCGTGTCCAAGGCCAAACGGAGACTACTCATGCATGCCAAAAAGGAGGCGGAGGAGAGGAGCTGGGACAGTGACAGAGGAGCAGGACCACTCGTCCGTCCACACGAATACGCGAGTACTCCCAAAGGTGAGGCTGCAATAGAGACACATTTGGTTCAGCAGTTAACTTTACCAGTCACCACCTTCACCCCCACACTAACAACTTGACTGTTTCCTAAGCCTCACCACAGAAGCATGGAGACAGGGTTGGCCAGGGAGATGAGCAGCAGCTGAAGCGAATACATGCAGCTCAGTGGAAGGCCCTTCAGGAGGAGCAGGGCAGGCAGCAGCAACAGTTACTACAGGTAGGACTGATCGTAATAGGGATAATGACAACAACAAGAATGACCATCCAGCTCCAGTGTTTTTTAAACTCCCAATCTTCAGATGAATATGCAGGGATCATATATCCAGAATCTTCTAGAAACCATGCATTTAAAAGGGAAAACTGATACATTTTATAATGTAGCAAATGCAAAAGAAAACAACTTTTTGTTCTAATGACTGGGTTTTCTTTGTAAATTGCCTGAATTTTCTCACTGCCCTAAATATCTAAGCAAATTCAAAATTGAAGTTAAGTAAAATAAGAAATTTACTATTTACTATTAGTATTTAGTCTTTTAGTAGACACTTTTATCCAAAGCGGCTTGCAGTGAATTTGGGTACATGTCAATAGGGGGGCTGGAAGGGGTCGGGCCTCTTGTTCAAGAATGCCTCCAGGTAGGCTGTGGAGGCTGGAGATTTTGGGTACCTTTTGCGCCACACTTGTCAGATCTCGCTGATTTAGATCTCAATGTAGTTTGGCCCCATGGGGCGATGTCAACCTCACCCACGGTCAGCCAGGAGAATTGAGCAGTGATTGTTCCTGCCAGAGTGGAGTAGACTTTAGGGCCTCTGCCAAACCTTCCATTAACTAGAATGTGTCACTACACTGACCCATAATGTTTCTCCAAAAACGAGGTGTAGACCTTGGCAAGACTGGCTCTGTGCCAGCGCAAAGAAACATTTTACACACACACACACACACACAAATGCTGTCCCCCTGTCTGTTAGAGTGGTGTTGTCGGGACCTGGGTCGTGGGCAGACTACTGACTATCTGATCATTACAGGAGACCTTCAAACCCTCCCTTGTAAAAAAGCCCAGGGATTCACCCATAAATGTTTCACTGCATCCCAAAGAGGCATCCTGCCATGGAAGCCTTGGTTGTGAATGTGTATGCGCATGTTTGCATGTGCATGTTGAACCAAGGACGACTGCTGATTTTTTTGCAACAAATCGTGTGTGCGTGTGTGTGTGTGTGTGTGCAAATGTGTGCGTGCACTTGCATCCAATGTTGTGCTTGGCCAGTTGTCCTTGCCCTATTAATTACAGTCTCGGTTTAATTTATGCATCTCTAACAACAATATAATTAACATAAGCTGGGTAATGAAGGGACCTTTGTCGTTGTTCGTTTTCCTACACCCCCCAATCCCCTTCTCCATCACCTCCGTCCTTCCATCAGTGAAAGTGATGCAGGTGAGAACGCAGCAAGCCAGCTCTGCTAGCCTGGTAGAGTTTGGGGAACAGGGGAATTGACAGAGATAGGGAAGGGATAATTTGTTTAATTCATGAGCGTCTGTGGTTAAGTGGCAGATCATCCAACAGAGTGCCACCACTAATGAATGGTACCTTCTCTTCTTTGTTTTCATCTCTCTCTCTCTCTCTCTCTCTCTCTCTCTCTCTCTCTCTCTCTCTCTCTCTCTCTCTCTCTCTCTCTCTCTCTCTCTCTCTCTCTCTCTCTCTCTCTCTCCCGCTACACATGTCTGCCCCCTTCATTTCACTTCTTTCTCTTCTATTTTGCTATTCTTCCTCTCCTTGTTTCCTTTCCTTCATTTCCTCGCCTTTATCGCTCCTGTCTTTTTTTTTTTTAATCTGGTCTCGCTCTCACCTCCTGTGCCTAAAACCTCTTCGCTCTGTCTGTTTCCCTCTACCCACAATTAATTTTCCCTCTGGCTCATTTGCTGTCCTATCCAATTCAATGTCTCCCAACCTTTCTCACTGGCATGTGAAAACACACACACACACACACACATCTTCCATTTGGTTTCACCTTGCCATCACCCTGACTTCCTTAGGCGTTGGCCGAGCGCTACCATCTCCTTCAGAGGATGTCCTCGCTGTGCCCGCCGTCTGTCTCACATCCCGGGGACACTGCGACCTTGTCCGTCGGCGTAGGAGGAGGAGGAGGAGGAGGAGGAGGCGAGCTCTCCGACGTCTGCTTCCAGGTACTGCTACTGTTACATTTCCTCCAACTCCTTACTCCCTCACGTCTTCGTAACCCGATCAAACCCCCGTTGTACGTTATCATTATCCTTGTGGGGTATTGTACAACCAGGCCGTCCCTGCTGTTTATCATTATCCTTATGGGGTATTGTACAACCAGGCCATCCCTGCTGTTCACTGTCCTGCGGGCCGAATAAACAGCTGTGCACACGAACACGCATTCAAAAAAATGAGCTTGTGTCATATTGATTATCAGCCTTTGACTTGACTTTTTATTATTATAATTTTTTTATTCGCCCTTAAATCCTTTTTTTGCATTCCTCTGATGTATGTGTGTTACATTTCCCCGACCACCGCCGTGTCACCGTGTGCCGCAACAGTTACAGAATCAACAAGTACGCAGCACACGCGCTTGCACACCGTCTTTTTACACCCTATTATACTGATGGACTATAAGTCTGCCTCCGCTGATGTGCTAACCAGATGCCAGCCCAAAGACCTTGAGAATCTGGCTGGGAAATTAATTGGTTGTCATTGGTGGAATTGGTATTCTCCTCTCTCTCTCGCTCTCGCTCTCTCGCTCTCTGTCTCTCCCCCCGTGGTCCTCATTATTCAGGCCTCCTTTCATTGCCTCATGCATCTCCTCTCTCCCCCCTCATCTCCCTCTGCCTACCGCCCTTCCCCAACAGCCTGTCGAGCAGTCTCTCCCTGAACGCTACCGCCCCCTCGTGGCGGCGGCTGTGAAGGGTTTTTTGACGCGTAGGCTTCTGAGGACTGACAGAGTGGAACAGCTGCGACGCACGGCCAAGGTAAAGCACTCATTGGTTGGTCCCAGTTGCCAGGCTCTGTTGTATTGCTTAAATACAGGCACAGGAATAATAAATGGTTGTGTGTGTGTGTGTGTGTGTGTGTGTGTGCGTGTGTGCGCGTGCGCTCGCATACATAGGACACCCAGCAGTTCCTGCAGGCCTTTGAGCAGCAGAGCCCAGGGCGAGGGGAGCTGTGCAGCAGACAGGACATGTTGCTGTGGGAGAGAGTCACCCTGCAGGTAATAACACACATTCTGGCCCATCTGCACTACCTCTCCCACCGGCTGCCAGCCGTGCCGACAACACGCGGTTCTGTCTGCCATTAGGCGTTCGCACAACGGATTCTTTGATTACCCACAATCTATTTAAACCCTGTACCTCCTCTCACCCCTCCCCACGCCCCCCCCCACCATCCCTCTGTCATGGTGCCTGGCTCCAGCTGCGCTCTGCACGCTATGAGCTCCATGACGTATGCTTCAGTCTGTCTGCCGCTGAGAGGATGCAGCTGATCAGCTGGGACAGAGAGCTGGCCAGGGACAGAGAGCTCAAACAACAACAGGTAGCCTTCCCATCAAAATACTTACGTTAGACTGTTTTTTTGTTTGTATTGGGTCCAGCTATTTATTGAATGCTATTACTAATAGCAATGACAGTATTACCAGGATTAACTTTAATGTTGAGTCAACAGAAAACTGAAATAATTGACCGTTTTTTTAAATGTCCTACAGGCAGTGTTTTTGCACTAAATGGTCATTAGATTATGTTAGATCATCGTTAAATGGAATCCCTATGACTCTTTCTAAGCAATCTGTGTCTTGGTCAGGTTGAAAGTGAACTGTAAGAGAAAATAAATCTTGCATTAAGGTAGAAAACCAGAGGAATAATAGCATTTATATTTACAACTACATTTTTTCCTTGCTGTGCTTTGTTTGGTACATGGGGAGTTGTAGTGGTGCTAGACACTTTTTGGTTTGGAATTTAGTTTCAATTTTCATTGTGTTGTATGATGATGTTTATGAAAATTGTAGCTTTGACTGGCTAATATGCATTTCCTTTTACAGTTCACGGACATATCACTGCATTTTCAATTAATTTCTGTGTGTCTGCGTGTGTGTGTTTAGACTGGGCAACCAGGCCGCGCCATTGGAAACAGTTCTCTGTCTGCAGCTACACAAAAATCCCTAGAGAGGAAGAGAAGAGTCATGTAAGTATTTTCAGTATTTCAGTATCACAATATCACATTATAAGCCTCAGTGGCTACCGCAGTCAATCAGACTGGCCTCAATTACTTATTTTCTGATCACTGTCTTTGACATTTAGTTAACTCAGGGTTGTGGTTTGTTATCAGGCTACAGCAGAAAGCCACAGAACGCCAGCCGGGGCCACGGATCAAAAGTGGACAGAGGCCAAACGCAGGCAAACCGACAGCACAGCGCAGGCCAGGCCCACTTCGGACAACCAGACCTCAGAGGGTCGCCAAGACCGCCACTTCCTGTAGACGCTGACTGCATTACCTACACAGGCCATTATGAAGAACTCCTAAAAAACTCAAATAAATATTTTCACAATAGACGAGAAGTTAGCCCAGCAATATTTGACTTGATATTTTACATTGCCAATGTTTTTTTGTTAAATGTTATTTATTATTTTTTGGAGGTTTTTTAATAAACGTTTCTATTTAAAGGGTTTGTGTTCTGGCGTTCACCGGTCACTTCTTTTAACCCCCAGCAGGCGGCGCTGTGTTTCCGCACTGCGGTTAAACTTTAAAGAGCCGGCTGCTCTTGTGTGCGCTCGTTGGTTTGTAGTAATGTGTACGCGTCGCGGTGGACATTGTTTTGAATGTTGGGCTGGTGTAGAAAAATGGAAGTAGACACAGCAGCAGCAGCAGCAGCCGGCGTGCCGTCGCGGGCGGAGAGAAAAGCGTTGGAAAAGGCGAAGATCGTGCAACGGGAAAACGAGAGGAATGCGTTCAAAATGGTAAGATGTTGGAAATGTAGCGCAACACGTGTACTAACTGTGATTTCACTAGTTAGCTTAAGCTAGCCTTGCTTAAAGCGGGGACCCGGGAAAGGTGTCTCGTCGGTAAAAGCCGTGACTGGTAATGAATGGTTCCGGCAGGTCGCGCGGATCATGAAGAAAGCGGAGGGTGCGCGCACGGCGGAGGAGAGCCGCGCGCTGCTGCGGCACCGGGACGCCGTGGAGGAACTGCGCAGGCGCCAGGTGCGCAGCGCGGTGCTCAAGAGGAAGCAAGAGGAGGTGACTTACTTCAAACCCACCGGGGTTTCCATCACATTTCCCAAAGAAATGGGCATACACGTCGCATATACTGCTGAGTGTTTTTTAAATGTCCAGTCAATAAGTTGTTGTTGTTTTTTGGGATGGTCCTCACCAGGTGTGTGACGACTCTGAGGTGCTGAGGACCAAGGTGGCTCAGCTGGCTGAGGCGGTCAAGCAGGCTCAGCACCTGGTGGTGTACACTGGAGCGGGTATCAGCACGGTAGGTCATGGTGTCTGCACTTTTCTCTCTCACTCTCTCTCTCAAATCAGTCTCTTTTGGTGTTTAATGTGCATTTTATCATAGGCAGCGTCTATTCCAGACTACAGAGGCCCTAATGGGGTTTGGACACAACTACAGAAAGGACAGGCTGTCTGGTGAGATAAACTGCTGCACAATGTATAAGGTGTGATGTTGATTACCCATTTCAAGCCATGTCAAAATCTACCCTCTGATGACATCACAAGTGGGAGTGTCCACCCAGATGTATGATGGATAGATCAACATACCAGCCTACCCAGTGGACTGTACCATCTGCTAGGCCGATCTATTTATCGTACATCTGGTGGACACTCCCACTTGTGATGTCATTAGAGGGTAGATTTTGACATGGCTTGTAATGGGTAATCAACATCACACCTGGTGGTAAAATGTTAAGTGATGATGCTGTACTCAACTAACTTCACTTGAGTTGGTGAACTAAACACGCTTAAATAGGCGACATGTTTTTATAATACGTCTGTTATGTTTTGTACCGTTATAGTTCGTCTGACCTGGGAAAAGCAGAGCCTACTGTCACACACATGTGTATTAAAATGTTACATAAGGAGAATTTGGTATGTGAAAATACATATTTATTATTAGCTATACACTCAGTCTTTTACATTGACTTCATAACTGCATTTCTACTAAATGCTTTTGTTTTTTTCCACTCTAAAGGTGAAACATGTCGTGTCTCAGAACTGCGATGGGCTCCACTTACGCAGTGGCCTTCCCAGACACGCCCTCTCCGAGCTCCATGGAAACATGTTCATTGAGGTGGGAGTGAGACTTAAGTTTCACGTTCATGGACATATGCACATTAATGAACAATGAGAAGCAGTCATTCATGACAATGGAAATGCTCGAATTGTCATGAATGTCTGCTGCTGTTCTTGTTGTTATGACTAACAAGTTGTCGAATGATTCCATTTGCACTGGTGGTTGTGTTCGAGTCAACTGAAATACATTCACTACCACAGAGTTAATGTAGCTCTTGGTGATAAGATGCAGGGAAACAACTTTATTCTGGGAAAGAATACCGCTGTTCAAAACGGTTTTTACAATACTTGCCACATTTTATTGCACTGTTGGGCATATAAATACAACCACTCCTACCATTTATCTATGAGCTTCCTGTGTACAAGTTTACATGTCAAGGTAGTTTACTACAGATGATTAGGCAAAGAGCCGAGTTAGATTTTCCAAAACGAGTTGTGTTGTTGTGCTGTTCCCAGGTGTGCACGTCATGTACCCCAGCCAGGGAATATGTGCGCATGTTTGACGTGACGGAGCGCACCTCGCTGCACCGCCACGGGACGGGCCGCCGGTGCAGCCACTGCGCCGGAGATCTCAGGGACACCATCGTGCACTTTGGGGAACGCGGGACGCTAGAGCAGCCCCTCAACTGGCGGGGAGCGTCGGAGGCTGCCGAGAGGGCCGACGTCATCCTCTGCCTGGGCTCTAGCCTGAAGGTAAGATTCACGGTCGCTTCGTCGTTTGACCAGATCGCTAATGTCTCGGTTAGTTTGATCGAGTCAGTGATGTCTTTAGTGAGTTTGCACATCATCATTTTTTTTTAAGAGCTGCAGTTTCATGTTCTGAGCTTGATGTTTTTATTTCTCTATTTGTGCCTGAAAGGTTTTAAAGAAATATGCTTGTTTGTGGTGCATGAACCGACCAGCTAAAAGGAGGCCCAAACTCTACATTGTCAATCTACAGGTATGCCCATCATGTGTATTAAATGGATCCTTTTATTTTCAGTGAGATTCTAACAAGGAGCTCTGACTGAATGCACCATAATCAAATTGGGTTTTGTTTTCAGTGGACTCCAAAAGACGATTTGGCCACCCTGAAAATTAATGGGAAGTGTGATGATGTGATGAATCTCTTGATGGAAGATCTAGACATTCAGGTTCCTCTATACAACAAGTAAGCATCACAGGAAATAATAACCTGTCCATTTGAATCACAAATGATGATGTGTTATTTGGGTATATTTATGTCCTTTTAAGTGTCACATACATTAACTGTATAAATACTGGGTTTTTGTGACGCCAGGGCCGAGGACCCCATCTTCAGCCTAGCCACACCACTGAGGCTAGAGGAAGAGCACAGTCACAGCCGCTCACTCATAGCGCCCCCTGCTGGCCAGGAGGACTGTTCACCTGACACCCAGGGCCTGGCGACAGACGAGCCTGTGCAGGGCGGCTGGTTTGGGCGAGGCTACTCCAAAGGGAGGAAGAAGAAGAAAGCCCCTTAATGCAACACAATTCCACCGACCACCTGCGTTGCGGCCATTGCTGTTGGTAGAGATGGCAGATTTGCTCTCAAAACATTTAAACAGGGATTGTTTTTTTTTAATCCTGTGATTAAATTTAAGTTAGACTTTTACACTTTTTGTATTTATTCAGATGTTTTTAGGGCTTTTAAATCTTTGAGAGTCAATTAGATCTATATGAATAATATTTTTAGCAGGTCTAGCTAATTGTTTACAGTGGCCTGTCTTTCCTAGCTTCAACACAGGTATGAACAAGGTTAATTCAGGTCACCTTCCTGGAATGACACAAGGTTATGTAATTCCAGGAAACATCTCATTGATAACATTGTTACTGATATCAAGATAGTTACTGATATCACAATTCTCTGAGCTCCATGTAAAAGCATTACTAGTTGGCTTCTACATTTATTTATTTTGTGTTTACATTTCTACTATTGTATAGGCTTAGTTAAAATGGCTGTGTTGCTTTCATTCCATTTTTAAATGTTTTTTTAACAGACTTATTTCAATGAGGTCAATTATTTGTCTAGGACCTAGACAAATAAATGACCTCATTGAAAGAAGTCTGCCTCATTGAAAAATCATTACCTAGACTCTAGGTAATGATTACCTAGGTTGTAAACCAGTGTTATTGGTCTTTGTAACGGTAACCTCTATACAGAGAGATGGGGAACATCTTTTTTTATAAATATATATTACAACTTTAGTGTCAGTCATTATTACCGTTTCTAATTTTGTATTAATTCGCACACAGTATATTTGCATAGCCCACGTGTAACTTGAGTAGTGCCGTTATGCAACCGTGATGTCAGGTAGGAGGATGGTGACGTCAGATCTCGTGTTGGGGGCGGGGCTTAGCGAGCTGTAGACTGTAAGCCATTCAGACCCGTCTTCTCTCTATGCGTGTGCGTGAAAAGTTGGAATAACACATTTTATACATTTTTAAAACCGGTGTTTTGAAGCCTTTTTATTTTGAACGGAACCGGCTTCCCAATTTGTATCGTAATGATTAAAAACGGCCACCACGCGTCGGATGAGGAGGGGGGACAGAGAGCCGGCGTTAAGCCGGGGGAGTCGCCCTGTAGCCCGGAGAAAAGAAAGCGCGTCGTCAGGGTGTGGTGCGACGGATGGTACGTGGGAAGACATGTCACTTATTTTAACATCATTAACCACTGTTGTCCTCGATGTTGTTGCTCATGCTGTGGTTAGACTAGTGGGGTGGTTATTGAAAGTAACTTGTGTGAGGGTGCATGCTATTGCTAGCTAAAAGCTAACACTAGTGTCGTTCTGTCAGGCGTCGCTCCTCGGGACATGCGCAGTGCACACGTCATGCACTAAGTAATGCACATTTTATTCATGCATAGTGTGGTTTGTTACACTGTAGATATCAAACCTGAGTACCCCCCCCCCCCCCCCAAAAAAAAGAACAACAATCAAACAGCAGAAAGCAACCTTCCCAATGCAATGCAGCCATAAAGATGTCGTTTTCCTGGTTTTTGAAATGTGTTGTGTGCATGGTGGTTGTAATAACCACATGTATGCATATGTCATGCATGCACACCGATATAAGTGCGCTGTGCACCTTGCCTTGCGCTATATGCTGTTACAACCCTTCTAGGGTGAAGCCCAAGGGGGGACAAGGGGTATGTTTCGGGGGGACAACCACAGACAACCATTTTCTTGACGGGGGGGGGGGGGGGGTGCTGCGCGTTTGTTGACGGGGGGGGGGGGGGGCTGCGCGATTTTTTTTGAGCAAGTATTGATTATGCGTGACAAGGTCTCAATTCGCGGGACGCGTGAATTGGGTTTCAAACGCTGTGCGGCTACGCGGGACGGGTGATCACCCTAAACCCTTCCTATACCGTCAACTGAAACGTGCAAATGAAACGAGTGGTGAGTCTTCCTGTTATGCTGGGGGACTGGACTAGAGACCTGTGTGACCTCTAGTCTACACATTGATGTTGTTGTTGTTTTTTTAATATCTGCAACACGTTGTCACCCAGTGATATGCAGAGTATTGCATAATCACTTGTTACTTTAATGCAGGCGTTGTCACCCAAATGACATGCAGAGTTTTGTATAAGTCGCTCAAACTTGACATGAGACGTTTAAGATAACATGTGAGTGTCTGTCCTTGGCTGAAATGTGTCAGAGGGTAGATTATATGACATGTTGATAGCCAGCGCTTCACAGGGTTATATATAACTTAAGTAGTGGAAATGGCATTCAGTGAATCAACAGCCTGTTGACAGTTTTTATTCTTGTATGTAGAGTAGAGTAGAAGTGCAGTAGAAGTAGAAAAGGCAATAAAGACAGACCACACCAAGGACTAGAGAAGTGTTTAGAAAACTATGAATGGTAGAAAGGATCAAGTGAAAGTGCATGGTTTGCCCAAATCCAAGAGACACCCTAATAACTTATCTGAATCCAACTATACCAAATACCTGCATAGCCTCTTGCTTAGAGACAACACTAAGCTTTGCCTCTCACGCTGTCTATTTTGACAACAGATTAAGTGAAGTCTCAACCCCTTTTGTCCACTCTTAATGATGTTGTGATGAAGTGTGTCTTTAAAGATGATACGAAAGATGATAAGAATAGTCTCATGGTTGCCCTTTACCTCTCTACTACCGATAACACAGCCTGTTTGGTGGAAGTGGAAGTTTGTCCACATCTAGTGGAAGTGGAAGTTTGTCCATATGAAGTGCAGAGTCAACAAAGAAATGAATGGCAGGTTAATATCCAGGGGCTGGCTGTGTAAAGAAGCCCATGAATGTAATCCCTATATGCTAGGATGTTGGGGGGGGGGGGGGGGGGGGGATCTTGACAAAAAGCCCTTTGCCAAGGTCCCCCTGACAGACCAAGACCCCTGGACTAGTGCAGCCAAGAGTTCCTATAGAGCCCAGCTGGGATGTTTACAGTCCAGAGTTATGCAAACCTCTAGGGATATGACGCAACACATGCAGAAGGCAAGCAGGGAGGGGGGGGGGGGGGGGTACCTCGTAGCATATTATGGAGCCATGAAGTTCTACTGTTAATGGTTCATCTGTGCCATTATTAAGTGACTAATAAGTAGGCTGGTAGCCAGTGCTTTCATACAAACAAGTTACGGGGAATTCTTTAGTGAAATGCTTCTTGTCTCAACTTGCCAATGTGGTCTTTTTGTTGACATTTTCTGTTGGAACGAAATAAACATTTTATCTATTTTGTCCAAGACAGCATGTGTGTATTCAACCATCCACTTCTCATAACAAAAGGGATGTTTTGCAGCCCTTTTTATAAAAACGAAAGTGCAGAGTCTGGTCCAAGTATTCCACACAGACAGGAGACAGATGGGGAACATAGTGTTCATTTGGACAACCACATCTACAGTGTGCTGATGCTGTTTTCTGTCTGTGCAGTTATGACATGGTGCACTACGGCCACTCCAATCAGCTCCGGCAGGCCAAGGGCATGGGAGATTACCTGGTAGTGGGCGTCCATACGGATGGTAAGGTGACACCCACGTGCGTTGTCATAGCTGCAGCTTTTTTCAGTTTAAATTCACATGGGGTGGTGCGGCTCTCTTAACCTCCCCCCGTTCAACCTGGTTGTATTTCTAATGGGTCCCCACCACCAGCCGAGATCGCCAAGCACAAGGGGCCTCCGGTCTTCACCCAGGCCGAGCGCTATAAGATGGTGAGGGCCATCAAGTGGGTGGATGAGATCGTGGAGGGGGCGCCCTACGTCACCACGCTCGAGACCCTGGACAAGTACAACTGTGACTTCTGCGTGCACGGAGGTAAACCGGGTCTCTGAAGAACCTCTAGGGTCGTCTGATGTGTTTATAGTGGTCTATAAACCTCAGGCAAAACATCCGTGTCGATGAGCCGGCTCTCTTTCCCTAACGCGCGTTTTGTTGTTTACCAGATGATATCACGCTCACCGTGGACGGCAAAGACACGTACGCGGAGGTGAAACGCGAAGAGCGCTACAGGGAATGCAAGCGCACCCAGGGGGTCTCCACCACAGACCTGGTGGGCCGCATGCTGCTCATGACCAAGACCCACCACAGCAACATGGTGAGTCCTTTCAATGTCTAGACACGGACGCGCTTGGCTTGTGAGGTTGGGGTTTCTCATCTCTGGTCTTCTCTTGGATTTCTGTAGGACAATCCTGATTACCAGCAGCACACTGACAACTTTGGGAAGGTGAATATCGTGGCTTGTCGTTCTACTAAAGCCTCTGTAATGCCATATAAAATGCATTCTGTATGAGAATATATTGTATCTATAGTTTGTATATCATTGAATACATGCGTGACGTTGTTACTGATCAGTGTCAGATGTGTTGCGGTTGATCGTCACATCCACAAGGGGGCATCACATATCCTCCTATCACACTTGTTAACGCGTTGTATCCACTCTCAGGGTCCTAAAGGCCACAGCCCGTGGACAGGCGTGTCTCAGTTCCTCCAGACGTCCCAGAAGATCATCCAGTTTGCGTCGGGGAAGGAGCCCCAGCCCGGAGACACCATCATCTACGTGGCCGGGGCCTTTGACCTCTTCCGTATCCTAACCTCCCGCAGGACGTTCAGGACCTGGTTCATGTTATAGGGCTTAGGGTACATCAGAGTGCACCATGGGAGACACTATGCCATATTGAGAGGACTCAAGAGAATTGTAGTACTGTAAAATCCTAAATTAACGTAAATATAACCTAGGCTAATGAAAACTTTGTTTTGCCACGTCTCGCATGAGAAATGCTGTGGCAGTTTCAAACACAACAATAAATTCCCATAATGACAAATAATTTCTTGATTAATTACAAAACAATGACCAAAAAACCATTACTATTAACATAACTAACATTCTAACAATAGTCAACATTCTAATGTTCCTATGCTTCCAAAATGGAGGCGGTCATTGCTGTGATATGACGTCCATGTACAAGCACTATTATAATGATATAATAAAGCAGGATGGAGAACACCACCACATGCCACTGGGTTGTTGTTGCCTTGACAACAGGCTCCTGTCTCTAGACATTGGCCACGTTGACTTCCTGGAGACAGTCTACAACCAGGCGGAGAGGCCTTACGTCATTGTCGGCCTCCATTTTGACCAGGTACACACACAAACACCTTGGCAAAACATTCAGACGTTCAGGACGTGTCGTGCCTCGCCCCTTTCTACGGGGCCAAGTTATTCTCAAGAGAAATGTTTGTTAACAAGTTTTAAGAAACATTTGTGACATTCACGGAATCCATGCCCCAAAGTAGGGCTCGGCAATATATCGATATTAAATCAATATCGTGATATGAGACTAGATATCGTCTTAGATTTTGGATGTCGTAATATCGTGATATCATATCTGCATTACTGCATTACAGTAAAGTGAAGATAATACCCATATTTAATTCACACAGGAGTATACAAAAATAGGCTTTACCATGTGGTTATTTTATATAGATTATTTATTGAATTGCCAGAAAACATGCTATATTGTGATATATAGTTATCGAGATATTAAATGACCTATATCAGGAAAGAAGATTTTGGCCATATTGCCCAGCCCTTCCCCAAAGCTGTTATGTCTTCAGACCAGCTTACGCCGTCGACAATCGTTCCACTTATTGTCAGTCACAAAGGGACAGCTCAATGCTTAAAAGCCAAACGTGTAAATGTTTTGACGTCTTCACGCCTCCCTTGTCCAGGAAGTGAACCGGTACAAAGGAAAAAACTACCCAATCATGAACGTCCATGAGAGAACACTGAGCGTCCTGGCTTGTAGGGTGAGTAAACACACACACACACACACACACACACACACACACACACACACACACACAGGTTAATGTTTAGCACCCTGCTTGGAAAACATACACCAAGGCTGACGGGATCTGATGATCTCCACCAAGAGAGTCCAATCATCAACAACTGCGTGGGTGTGTGTGTGTCATAAAACCACTCAATTGCTACACTGTGCTTGCTTATTCTCCTCTGTTGCTTTTTGCCTAGTTGCTCACTGAAGCCCAACCATGGTACTAGAATTTAAAGCAAAACACCACTCTCCAGTTTAACAATAGGTAAGGGATAAACCACGACGGGGTGTAGGATCCATTATTTAATAATGCTGTGGTATGACGTATTCAGCATTGTTAAATACTTGTTCCTGATTGGTCAATTGCGTTCCAAGGGTGTGCATTATTTTTCAATAACGGGACACCTCTGCCTTTTAACAGTTCCCAATCAATGAGCTACAAATCCTACATTTAAAAAAAGGACAAATATGAACTATACTGTATAACCTTGGCAAAGTGCTTTGCTCATTTCTACGTTAAGCAAAATAAACAATTTTTATAGTAATAACGATCAATAATGATGATAAGGGTCACTAATGTGCATATTATTTCTATGGAGTTCCCCCCTCCTCATTGCTGTTCTCTGTGTTCTCTGCAGTATGTGTCTGAGGTGGTCATCGGAGCACCCTATGCGGTGGGCAAAGACCTGCTGGATCACTTCAAGGTGAGTTGTATTACCTATCCTGTCGACTGGGCTGTGATACTATTGTGTACTGTAACATGAACACACTCTCTGTGTTATTAAGTTCAGACATAGTGTTATTATGTTCAGACATACTGTTATTATGTTCAGACATACTTGATAGCAATGTTTTCATATGTTTCAGTAAAATACTGAATCAGGAAAACTGCATGGATTGAATAACAAGACTTTTATATGGTGTCAAAATATTTAAAACAGACTTAATATATGCATGTGTGTGTATAAGAAGATCAAGACAACAGAGGCAGCTAAGTGAGTGCCAGCGATGCAGAGAGTCCTAGCGTGTCTCCAAAGATGGGTCCTGATGAATGAATGAACCTCCCATCCAGATACACACACTTACTCGGTGCTGTTGCTCAGTGTGTCAGTCTGAACAGCTGTCTGTGTGTCCATGCGCAGGTTGACCTGGTGTGTCACGGCAAGACTGAGGTGTTCCCCGACAAGGACGGATCGGATCCCTACGCGGTGTGTAAGAGGTCTTCTCGATGCCCGTTTGCCCATTTTGGCGTCTTTGACTGCCTTTTTGGTTGGGCGCTGGGTCCACACATTCTGATGTCGAGTGTTGTCCAGAAGACCCTGTAATGCAGGATCAATATTCATGTTCAAACTCCTTTCCCGATTGGATTTTACTAGTCAGTCAACAACTGATTTTTGTATCTATATTATCTATATAAAAGCGACAATTACTCACATATTTAAAGGAATGAAGTTGTGAAATGGAGCTTATATTAGATGATATTTAAAGGTTTTACATACGCACACATAGCGGACAATTAACTGTACGATTAGCCAGTGATGGCTGTTGATTCTTCTGGTGCGTTGTATGAATTCCCAATCGAAACAATAACTTGTTGTGCTCATTGTGTGTATCTCACGGGTCTTGATGCTGGTATTCTGTGTGTGTGTGTGTGTGTGTGTGTGTGTGTGTGTGTGTGTGTGTGTGTGTGTGTGTGTGTGTGTGTGTGTGTGTGTGTGTGTGTGTGTGTGTGTGTGTGTGTGTGTGTGTGTGTGTGTCCTTTAGGAACCCAAGAAGAGGGGGGTATTCCGGTCACTGGACAGCAAGAATGGCCTCACCACTGACGACATTGTCCAGAGAATTATTGAGAACAGGTCTGAAACAGTTTTAATAATAATTGTTTTTTGCATACATAATTACATCGTCAAGTTTGGTCTTGGCCTTATTTAGTTATCTATACAGGACCAAAAATAACCAAAATCTTAGATTCTGCGGAAGTCTTCAAAGCAATTGTTGATAAACTTTGCAGTAGACCATTAAAAACCATGTACACTTTATCTACCTACTTTACTGTATTAATTGATTATTACCATTATTATTTTTAACACAAGATCATTGTAATGCTGCTTGAGTCTGAAATAGGGCAAGGAACATGGCCGGACAAATTTGACTAGTTAAATGATCTGTTAGTGATGTAATCATCACCCAATTATAACAGTAACCTGATTAAAATAACCAGAATAATACGTTTCCATGACGTCAGCCCGAGTCCTATTACTACCTTAACTGGGCTGTGATCAGATCAAAGTAATGAACAGATAGACCTTTCCAACATCCATGTGACTTTCTTTCTTTCTTTTTCTTTCTTCCCCCCCCCCCCCCCCCCCCCCCCCCACTCAGGCTGCTCTTTGAAGCCAGGAACCAGAAGAAGGAAGCCAAGGAGATGGCGGTGATAGAGGCGATGAAGAGGAGAGGGGAGCACACTGACGATGCAGCCCAGCTGGCGCAGTAGTGAAGTTCAGCTGTGGTACCACTAACAGACACGTGTTTACCTGGGTCTGGTGTGCACACGTACACCCAGGTAAACACCACCCAAGGTGGGATCCAGCTATTCCTTAGCTGGGCCCAGTTGTACAAACCACCAACCAACAGGATCCACGGTTCTGCAATAATTGAGTGGATCATTATGTTTAATATATCTCTGGGATAGCTATTTATTTAGACTGGTGTGGTCTTTGTTTGCTCTAGTAGGACAGTATTCAACATCTTTACATGGTAAATGGACTGCATTTGTATCGCTTTTCCGGGCTGTGGCCACGCAAAGCGCTTTACAATTGTTGCCTCACATTCATCTATTCTTACAGCGACGGCAGTGTCCACCATGCAAGGGAACAGCCAGCTCGTCGGGAGCAGTTAGGGTCAGGTGTCTTGCTCAGGGACACCTCAACACTTAGCTAGGAGGAGCCGGGGATCGAACCAGCAACCCTCCGACAACCCGCTCTCCCGCCTGAGCCACTGCTGCCCCACATTTGTTCCTACAGAGTTCAACATGGCAGTGGCGGTTCTAAGGGGGGGCCTGTAACATTAAGCCTGGACCCCTCCCCCCCAGCCCACCTAACTGGCCTATATTTTAAGACATTTTAAATAAATGTGGAACCAGAAAATAAATCATGTTGTGCAGTCGGATCATTAAGGTGACATGTGACAGTCGTGATTAATATATTTGGTACCCCTAAAATCCCATGTGGCCCCAGCCTGCCCCCCCCCCCTTTGGAATGGTCTAGAGCCGCCACTGCAACATGGCATTTGGTTTAATTGGGTTTTCCAGCTTTTCTCAGTGAAATGATGCACTGACTGGCCCATGTGTGTCTGTGTGTGCTAGGATGTGATTGACCAGATGTTCAATGGCGGAAATTTTAAAACATGCGCTTTTACTAATTAAGCTGATAGGAATAGTGTCTTCAGCAAGATAAATGTCATCTAATTATAATACATGCAAGTACTGGCTTTAAAAAAGAGTTTGCACAAACTAACACGGGTGTATGTGTGTGTGTGTGTGTGTGTGTGTGTGTGTGTGTGTGTGTGTGTTGACAAGGGGGTCACAATGAAAAAGTGATGAAATATGCCTCATCGCTTTTCAATCAGAACCGAATGTGTAGAGAGTGTAAATAGTAGTGCCTAACTAAGAATTTCAACAATTGTTGAGCTTTCGTTGTATCGTTTAATCGTTGACCTTGTTTAACTTTAAAGGTGAAAGGGGCGGATGCAAGATATCAAAGAAACATTCGGGGCCTATGTTTGAGACTCGGGCCACTTCCTCCGAGTTTGTCTGTCGTGCACAAATCAACATACCGCCCACCTGTAACTGCGCTGCTTTAAAAATAAACTGCATTTGTTTTGGTGTAGATACCGAGAGAAATGTCCATTGTGCATTGTAGACTACAGAAAAGTTGTCACCACTAGCAACGTGTAATGTAATGTAATGTAACCGACGACAGTTCATTATTATTTTTGGTTATTAAAACATGATATAGCCTTCACCACCTCGCTGTCGTGTGTCCTTGCTCCTGGAGTGTTTTACAGTGTGATCATGTATCAAATACACTTCTACCATGCCATGTTTGAAAATGTCATGTGCTTAAAAATGTAGAACATAATGCCAAGGTGAGCATTATTGTTTTTTCTATACTAAGTGTGACTCCTACTACCAATAAAGACACAGACAGACAGACAGACAGAAAGAGACACACACACACACAGGTGTGAGGTCAGGTCCACCCCACGTCACTTCCCCGGGAGGGGAGCCAGGGGGGGGAGGGAGCTGCTCGCCTAGCGGTGCTCCCAAAACTTTATTTGAACGACACTAGCGTCAGTGTTGAGTTTGACCACAGGACGTGTTGTTGTCTTTTTCCTTTCTTCTTCTTCTGGGTTAGACGATAATTGGCGAGACCCCGGCCCTCGGGGAGCCCCGTTTTATTTGAAAGGCCCGACGTTTATGTATAGCGGTGCGTGGAAATGTAAAAGCAACGGAAAGCGGCGGCGGTTCGAGGACCGATCTTCACCATCTCCACGTTGGAAGTGTCGCGATAAGTGAACTTTTATCACCTCACCTCTGTTATCTCGCGTGACCTCGGTTGTAGACCAGGTTACCCCACAACCCCCCCAACGGTAGGGACTTCTTCTACCACCACCATGTCCCCAGCAGCATGGGCCGCCTGACCGTCCCACAGCTCGTTGGGTTTTTGTTTCGACACCGGGGGGAGATGAGCGCTAAAGATGGGTCTGTGTCTCGGGTCGGACGGAGCCGAGGAGGACAAGGCGGCCAGGACTCACAGCGGCAGGATAGACCGCGACCTGTACGAGTCCGCCAAGCGGGACATGAACGTGGTGAAGATACTCCTGCTGGGTAAAAAGTCTCTCTTTTTTTTTTTTAATGGCCGCGTAGTTTAACTTTAACTTGTTTTTTGTTTTTTGCAAAAAAAAACTTTTCGTCTTTTTCCTCTTCTCCTCCTCCAGGTGCGGCGGAAAGCGGTAAGAGCACGTTGGTGAAGCAGATGAAGATCATCCACAGCCATGGCTTCTCCCAGGAGGAGCTCACCAGCTTCAAGGTGAGGCGCGCGCCACGCGCATGCGCACGCACGCACACACACATACATAAAATGTTGCTGTAAACATCTAATAAGTTTGCAGTGCTTTGTATGTCAAATAAATGTGTCACTTGTGCTATACAGTGTGGTGTGTTGTCCTGTGAGAAGAATAGGGGAAGGTGGATACAGAGCATGATGAGTGATGGGGGGGGGGGGGGGTGAATTCAGGCTGTGTCTGTTGTAGGCTGGGAATGAAGGAATGGAGTTGCTTTACTCTGGTTGAGTTTGGTATTTGGTATGTAGTGTGTGTGTGTGTGTGTGTGTGTGTGTGTGTGTGTGTGTGTGTGTGTGTGTGTGTGTGTGTGTGTGTGTGTGTTGGCAAGGGGGCCCCAATGAGAAAGTGATGAAATATGCCTCATCGCTTTCCAATCAGAACCTGGTGTGTGGAGACTTTGTGTGGGTACTACAGACTCGTAAAGCATTACACGAGGCTGTATTCATCTTTGGACTGGTGCAATATTTTTGGCAGATGTAAAAAAATGCAAGACTGAAGACATTTAGTGTTTCAGAGCAATAAATAAGGAATGAGACTATATTAAAATGAAATGCAATTGAGACCTGTCTGTGGAATGTGCATTTAACTATTGGTGTGAAGCCAAGTAAATATGGTTTCAATGTTTCAGTATACAATAATATGCCATTTGGGCTTGTACATCACAACATCACATCGCAATAGGAGCATTGGTAATGTAAATTATGTAAGTTATTATGTTGGTAGTAATGTTTTCTTGGTCAATGATTCGTAATTAATCGTGAAATGATTTGTCATTATGGTGAAATGATTTGTTATTTTGTCATTTTTGTGTTGGTAACTGCTACAGCGTTTCTCATGCGAGACGTGGCAAAACAAAGTTTTCGTTCGCCAGTATATTTAATATACATTATATAATATACATTAATTCACGATTTGACAGTACTACAACTCTCTTGAGTCCTCTCAGTATTGCGGAGCCAATCGTCAACAAAGAAATCCCATGATGCACTCTGATGTATAAGCCCTATAACAATGCAAACATATTTAACGGGGCAAATGTGTACCTCAATCAGTGTGAGCTGCAGTGGGACCTCCTGGTCTACCTGGTTACCTAGGTAACAAGCACTATTGTGTGTGGAACAAAGGAACACTTGAAGCCCTCCTGCTGCATACCTGAGCAGGAGGGGCTGGCGTTGTGTCTTAGCCGGTTCTATTAGTATTGTAGTTTTTTTGGGGGGGTGATGAGGGTAGATATGACGACAATGTGAACAAGGTGTTCCAGCTGGAGGAGGTGCAGTAACTGAGTCTATTGTGAACAATATGTTTGCAATGCGCGTTAAATATTGTGTATAGACGTATAACAACTGTGGTTCATTATGTTGACGTATTTAATCCTTTCAGGATGTGATATTGGACTTGAACTACTTATCAAACCACATATTATGACACTTTTGGGCATATTTTCTCATTCTAACTCATTCTAATTCTAACTGAAAAAATCGGACAAATCGCAGATAGTCTTTTACATGGAGGGACAGAGTAGAGACAGAGTAGAGAGGAGCTGCTGCACAGCTCCTGACAGCCAGCCGCTACATTCCTCAAACGCTGGAGAGATGAGGCCACCATGCCCCCCTCCCCCCCCCAGTGCACCTGGACACCCTGCCGGGAACCTGTTGGAGGAGGGGTCTGTGTGTGTCTTATTGAAAGGGAAATGGTCAACGTGTATTGTTTGAGGTAAAGCTGCATCTACGTGAAGACAATAGCGATCCACCGTTAAATGAATGAAGTCCTTTTGTAGTTCCTCTTTTGAGAAGGTCAAAGCAACACCGCAAATTCCTAAAAATCACAACGTATTACTAACAGGCTTTTTGTTTGATTCGCATTGTAAGCAAAGCAGCGCAGAGATATTGTGGTTCAGTGTATTGAGAGCTTGATCCGTGTTTCATAGGCTGCAGGCAGTAATGAATATATGGCAATTAGCAGCCTAAGTGTATCATTACCAGCTTAAGTGTATCATTAACGATTGGTTGTGTTTAGGGACAGTTGTGGGGTGTGGATGATGGCTGGATTCATACAGGCGAATGCTCTGGACGTACTCCCTCCCTCATTAGCTTCCGGACCCATGTTCTCGCAACGGCAATAGTTTTAGTTCACCATCTCTTGTCCTCAGGTGTACTACTTTAGTATGACACAACAGTCACGCCATTGGTCAAAAGAGCTCCTATTTTACCACCCGGCGAGAGGGCAGTCTCTACGAGCCACTTTGAAATCCAACCACCCAGATGTGCAATGGCCATGCAACGAAAATCATTAGTTGTACTGGAGTTCACGGTTTACACATCCACATTCAATCACATTTACAATCAAAACAGTGCAGCGTTTTACACTGTGGCACAGTCATGCACAGATGGGAGGAGCTTCGTCGCTTTTGTTTCCTCTGTTGTCAGTTGGTTTTGCCTTTGTTCGCAGGAAGAAGAAAAAAAAAAGCGCCCTAAATTTTCCAAAACGGGACCAGGACATGCTGGTCTCAAACGTGCACACGTTCCCGGATGCACACACGCACACAGAAATAGCTGTTTAATAGAGTTTACATGTGTTAAGTGTGTGTTTTTCATTCTTTCTTCCTGCTGGTTTTAATTTCTAAATGCTCCACCAAGCCAGTCGTAAACAGAGAAGCCCCAGACTTGTAGTTCCCTGTGATAATGCAGTGTGGTATCCAGGCACACTCCACCATCTTGCCTGACGTCGTGTTCACATTGTACTCCGACAGAGTGGACTCTTGGGAGGAAATGGAGAGAAGGAAGGTAGAAAAAAGGGCCCCACTGTGTCTCATCCCAGCCTTATTGTTGTCTTCGCCCGACGGCCATCCAAGGATTTAGGATTTTAGGCAAAGGCGGAGACTGGAGTTACCTTTGTGTACTCTGGGACAACAAAGGTGTGTGTGTGTGTGTGTGTGTTTCAAACTTAAGAGTTTAATGGTTAACTTTTTTGAACTCCAGCCCGCAGTGCCTGTTTGTTGTTCTTAGGAATTCCACCGGCTGAACGTGGAAGATGTTATTAAAAACATCTGTCGCAGAAATTCATATGCACCCCTAGTATGCATCCTCGGTTGGTTAATAGTTCAATATGAAATATGTGGGCTTCTGCTTGTTTAGCTACATTCTTCCTCCAACTATTCTATGGGCACACACACACACTCTCACTCTCACACACACACACACACACACACACTTCACAGGCTGTTGCGTCCCACTGCCCCTGGGTTTAGTTCCGTTGTAAAGAGCTGGTGAATGTGTTGTTTTGGAGCAGACTAACAGTGCACCCGCCCCCCCCCCCCCCCCAAGATGTGCCGTAAAGTCATTAGTGCAGCTATATGATCACTAAATGTGGTGTGTGTGTGTGTGTGTGTGTGTTTAATGGTAGTAGTAGTCACACTTAGTAGAAAAAAACAATAGATTTACAACAATGCCCTACTTAACAATCTCTCTATACAAAGAGATGATTGACACCGTGTGTGTGTGTGTGTGTATTTAGACTTATAACAGGGATCAAGGAAGGAAGGAAGGATAAAGGAATGGTAATCCAACGAGAGAGAGAGAGAGAGAGAGAGAGAGAGGCTATTATTCCCCCTATTATTGTCCTGCTCGCACCACTTTTAACTTCACCACAAGACTGTTTTCTGACATAAATCAATATGCAGGGTGACAACCTCAGACTCCTCTGATCTCTTTAAGGCTGTGACCTCATCACACACACATGCACAGACAGGGCAAATGAGGCAGTAGGAGAATAGGAGCCACCAGACTGTGAGGAAGTGGTGGTGGAATGTGTGTGCTTATCTCTTGCATGCAGGAGTGATAGGAAGAGAGATGGAGAGAGAGAGACGTTTGCAGGATTATGGCTGCTTCCCCTCATGCAGTCACCCATGCTTATTTATTATCCCTGTATTTATGCTTGTGAAGCACTTTGTAACGTTGTTTCTAAAAGATTATTATTATATTATTATAATATATTATTATTGTATTATATTATTATGTGCCCGGCAGAAGACACACACACACACACACACACACTAGTTTATTAGTTGTCATCTTTAACGGTTTGTGTGTTGTTAATGTCGTTCCTCCACAGCCCGCTGTGCTGGACAACCTCCTCACCTCCATGAAGGTTGTCCTCCACGGCATGGGCGTCCTCCGCATTAACCTGGCCAACAGCAGAAACAAGGTACAGTCTAAGAGTTATACTTTACAACACGCCTCTCACTCACTCACTCACTCACTCACTCACTCACTCACCCTGTCACCCACATCTGTAGTATTCCTCCATTCCCCTTCTCCTGATGCTGTTCTTCTTCCCCGTAAACCCAGTCTTATTCTACCATGTCGATGCCAAAATGCCCACTAGATGGCAGCAGACCTGTAGTCTGTGGACCGGGCAACAGAGGGCGCATGCTGCGCTCTGTGGGAACCTCGGTCTGGAAGCAAAGCCCATCAGTTGTGCTTTTGGCAGAGGTCAAAACAAACCAGTGTTTGTCCAGTGTATTGGACACAATAAGACCAGTGGATACAGACCCAATTGGTTTCTACACTCATTCATCACATTCTTTATTTCTTTCTTGCTCTCTTTATTTTCTATTTTTTCCTGCTCTCCTAGTTGGTCTTTCTGAGACAAATATATGTCCCCACTATCACAAAGTCACAACAGTGTAATGTTGCATTCTAATGAACAATGAGCATGAGTTTAAATGCCTTCTAGTTAAATGATACAGCGGGTGTGCACACAGTGGCTCGTATACTAGGGTTGTTAATGATGCTTGGTGTACGCTCTGTCTAAATGTCTGCTGAACGGCACAAGTGGATGGTGCCGCCACTCTTTACATTACTAACTGGTCTCAGAATCGAAATTGGAGCCATAATGATTTGTATGTGTGTGCTTATGCCGGGGTGGAAAACGAGAGCTTGAGGGTAAAAAAATAAAATAAAATGAGTAAGCTGCGTGGGCGGATTTATTGTCCAGTTCATTTTAAAGTGAACTTTATTGTCAAAGTTATCGTCGCTCGTACACAAACCACCCACTCACCACATCCTGTTGGGAAATCGGCACCTAGTGTTTCCGCCATGAAATGTCAGCCTGGTGCGGGCGTGTGTGTTTGCGCACGCATGTACGTTAGAGGAGACTAGTAATATATGAGGGATAATATGAGCATGTTCATTTCCCTTTGGTCACCACCCATCATTTGGTCATTCATCCACCCATCGTTAAGACATAATTTAAGTCATTCGTCCACCCATCATTAACACACTCATCCACCCATCATTAACACACTCATCCACCCATCATTAACACATTCATCCACACATCATTAACACATTCATCCACACATCATTAACACATTCATCCACCCATCATTAACACATTCCCCCACCCATCATTAACACATTCATCCACACATCATTAACACATTCATCCACCCATCATTAACACATTCCCCCACCCATCATTAACACATTCGTCCACCAATCATTAACACATTCATCTACCCATCATTCAGTCATTCATCCATTCATCATTAAAACATTAATCTACCCATCATTAAGACATCCATCCACCCACCATTAAGACATCCATCCACCCGTCAGTAAGACATTGATCCATCCGTTTTCACACATTAATCACTCGGTTCACCCACCATTCAGACCCTCCCTCCCTCCATCTGTGGACCCCTTCATGGTTTTCGTGCTGTGCCCTCCAGGTCCACGCTCTCTCTGTGCTGTCTTGCGGCCGATGTTTTGACGAGGACCAGGTGCTGTTTCCCTTCCTGGGCCACGCCCTCTCCTGCCTGTGGGCCGACCAAGGGGTGCGGGCCGCAGCTGGCCGTGGGTATGAGTACGAGCTCAATGACTCCGCGCTGTAGTAAGTGCTTTTTAGAGAAAACACACACACGTATATACACACACACGCACACCTATATATATATATATACATGTACACACACACACACGCATGAATATACACACACACACACGCACGCATATATATACACACACACACATGCATATACACACACACACACACACACACACACACACAAGGTTAAGAGATGCGGGGGTTTAATTAGCTCAAATTAGCGACCGAAGCCCGGCCGTGTGTTGTGTGTCACTGGGGATGAGCGTCAGTGTAGTGAAGATGGGGAGGGGGGGTGGGGGCGAGCGGAGGGAGGGATAAAAAGGGCTATTAGCCAAATGAAGAAACGGATACACGGCTGGGCCAAGGTGAAATGGCTCCTCTGAATGTGATTGCCCTGGTTTGACCTGGCGGTGATCATGTTCGCGGAGCTGAGCATACAAACGATCCGAGAGGTCGGGAAGTGGAGGAGGCCATAGGCTGCGATGAGGGGGAAGAAAAGGGAGGGTCGGTGAGTCAGGGGGTACGTGGTCAAAAGGGTTAAGAGTCTGAGCAGCCAGGCGACGCTAAAGAACTGAAATGGAAACTTGTCAACAAAGTGGAGGTGGCGCCGCGATAGGAGCGGCGGCGGCGGCGGTGTGCACGTACGCGCGCACACGTCCACGGTTGCGCTGAGGTGATGCTAAGGCCCTCCGGGAGGCCGTCCTGTCCTCCTCCTCCACCCCAGCGAGGGAGTCTCGCCCTGGGCTTATCCGCCCTGACAGCAGCCCCTGCTCACCACTGGGAACCACTTTACATCACTGTCGCCCGGTACTCTGTACACACACACACATGCGCACACATGCACACACACACACACACACTTTCTAACTCTCGCACGCACACACACACACACACACACTTGGCTTCAGTAGGTGGGGTGTTGGTAAGCCACAGGGTGTGTGTGTAGCGCTCCAAGGATCTGATTCAGGGTGACTACTGGAGAATGTCACAGTCAGTGTAGCAAAGTAGAAACTGTGTGTGTGTGTGTGTGTGTGTGTGGTGGTTATGGCTGAGGATGTATGAGCTTTCACACACACATGCACAGTAAATGCTAATCTGTTTGTGTTGGAAAGCTTAGCCGGCATGTGTTAATGGGGTAAGCCACGGTGATCTCAGCTCTGTGAATATTCAGCACTGAGATGAGCCACTGTGGCCCCTGGGGGCCCCACTGCTCCCTATCACTGCACAGCCTACCTTGGGAACAATGTAACGTTGGAAGTACGACGGTCCGGACGCAATACCACCACCACCACCACCACCACCACCCCATAACCTCATCCCTTCTGCTTTTGTGATCTTGTAGTAAAACTTGGTTCTCTTCTCCTCCCCCCTGCCTCCTCCTCTATCATTGTAGTTTCTTTGAGAACATGACGCGCATCACATCGCCCGACTACGTGCCCACCGAGACGGACCTGCTGCGGGTGCGGCTGAGGACCACCGGGGTCATTGAGACCCAGTTTAAAGTCAAGCACCTCCAGTTCAGGTAAAACGCCACCCTCTTAAGCCACACACACACACATGCACCAAACGCACCCACATGCCATGTTTGCCCTCGGTTGAGTTTGGAGACGTGAGATGTGCACTACTGATGACATCATCAGGCCGGAAGTTTTAGACAGGGGGCCCTCGCCTGCGACGCCTGAAGCCTGGGGAAGTCTTATCTCTGCCTCCACAGCAGGGAGCGGAGATCAGAGACGCAGATGGGCAGCCTCATTCAATACAACCATACGCAACCATCGGCAACCGGCTGTCTATTTACACACACACACACACAGGCGTGTGCGTGTCTGTGTGTCACTTAGTCAGTGTTATCAGTAGAAGTGCAGAGGGCAGGTATCTTTGCTGATTCCAGGAGACAAGCTGCTCTCTGATTCGGCACCACGTCACATCGCTGTCACATGATAGCAGCGGCCTTATCGCCCTCCAGACGATTATCCCATTTTTCGGGACGTTGTGGCGAACTATAACGCAGCTTCGTTAATGTGTTATTGAGCTGTTGAGTTCCTATCCTTACATCTGCCATTTTTGGGTTCAATCAAATTAAGCTTTGAAGATCAAGACGTTTTTTCTTGTTCTTTTGATGTACAATGTACAGTTGGCCCCATGCATGGGGATTAATTCAGGGGTCCCTTGATTAAAAAAAAAAAAAAAAAAGGAATATATTATAGTCAGCGATACTTATATTCATGAAATTATAATACTGCTAAACCTAATACTTCCCTTTCAAGAAGTGTGTTACAAGGAAACAATTGTCATGAAATACATCTTTGTATGAGTAAAATAATTAGTGTTGGTTCTATTAAAGACAAAGCATCCTTGCTTGTATTGGTTGAATCAGACATGATATTGTTCTTTTAATTCTTTCTATTTTATGTTCTTGGATACAACCTAAAGATACACATTTATTATCACTATTTCAAACAAGCATGTCGGATCTTTTTATTTTTGCCGATAATCTAAATTGCTTTACAAATATAGGATTCATTTCAGGACAATTTACTTTTATTGAGTTGTCATTGTCGTTGTAGGATTGGGATGATAGGACTGGACACACACTGGGGATTTTAAAATTCATGGTGTAGGTGAAGATTTTCTGCTGTCTGGTTTTTATTTGAGTGGCGATAGACCATGGCAGATTAAACTCTGTGTGTGTGTGTGTGTGTGTGTGTGTGTGTGTGTGTGTGTGTGTGTGTGTGTGTGTGTGTGTGTGTGTGTGTGTGTGTGTGTGTGTGTGTGTGTGTGTGTGTGTGTGTGTGTGTGTGTGCTCAGTGTACATGATGCTGTGACTGAACCTGTGTGTGTGTGTGTGTGTGTATCCATTTTTCCACCCCCACTAAAGCACATCAAGACAATCCGATTAGGTTGTCCCTCCCTCTCAGTAATGTATGTCAGTGTCAACCCAAAGGGTCTCGTCTCCTGTCGTCTCGCTGCCACGGCAATAACAAAACCTTCAACAGCACTCCAACAATCTGACAATTTCATTAGAGAATCTAATGACAAAATAAAACTTTCTCCAGGTTAGCGTAGCATTGGTAATCGGAGTCGTTTTGGCAACGCTCTACAACTCCAGACAAATGAATGTGTCTAGTAGCTGGCTTCTGCCGCTTTCTGCCGTTCACTGGAATGTGCCTAACTGTGTCTTTTGCGCACGCGTCAAATGTCGCCAATGATTTGGTTTATGTGTTGCGATACCACAAACCCATTTCGCAGAGTCGGTGCGGGCCGTAACTTCCCGGTGGATTCCTCTGAATCGAAACGGACGTGCATGACGAAGTTTGAATGAGAGGCCAAAGTTTTGACAAACAGGAATGAGCCTCCCCAGTCTCCTCTTCCTGCATGGATAGCGTCTGCCTCTCCTCAGAGTCTCTCTACTCTCTGGGGCATCCAAACCTAGAAACTCAGTCTACTGTTTCGTGCTTTGCGTCGTCAACAGTGATGTCGTTAGCGGGTGCCACTGCCATGGCTTGGAGACCAACGTCCCAGCAAGTGGTGTGCAGTCTACTTGGCCTCCTCGCTCACTATCGCCTCAACTCACATTCTTGGAGCCGAGTAATTTTGGGTAGCGTGTAGTAAACAAGGTTCTTGCCACAGGTGTGTGTGCTGGTGCGTGCCTACATGATAAGAGTCAGGGATAAGTTCCTGGTCTAGAGAGAAATCAAGCCCTATGGGGGCCGATGAGGAGCTTAACTTAAATTCAATTAAATCAGGACAAAACTGAGGTAATTGTTTTTGGCAATAAAGAGAAGAGGATTGCCGTCAGTAAACATCTCGAGTCACTCTCTCTAAAAACTAGGGACCAAGTCAGAAACCTTGGCGTGCTGATAGACTCAGATTTGACCTTCAGCAGTCATATCAAATCCATCACAAAAATAGCCTTCTATCAGCTTAAGAACATATCCAGAGTGAAGGGTTTTATGTCTCAAACAGACCAGGAGAAGTTGATTCATGCTTTTATCTCCAGTAGACTCGACTACTGTAACGGTCTTCTGACTGGACTCCCACAAAAAAGCATTAAACAGCTGCAGCTCATTCAGAATGCTGCAGCTCGAGTTTTAACCAGAACAAAGAGATCAGAGCACATTACTCCAGTGCTAAAGTCTTTACACTGGCAGTCCCAGTCAGCTATAGAATAGATTTTAAAGTTCTGCTACTGGTCTACAAATTACTGAATGGTTCAGGTCCAGAATACATGAATGACATCTTAGTAGAATACAAACCCAGTAGGGCTCTGAGATCTACTGACTTAGGTCAGATAGTGAAGCCCAGAGTTCAAACTAAACATGGTGAAGCAGCTTTTAGCTGTTATGCTGCACAAAACTGGAACAAACTACCAGCTGAACTGAAATCAGCCCAACTGTGAACATTTTTAATTCCAGGTTAAAAACACTTCTCTTCTCCTGTGCTTATGATTGAGCTCAAAGCACTTTAAATTGTAAATTTTAATTGCACTATGTCCTTTTAAATCATGATTTTATGCTGCTCTTATAGTATTTTATTTCTTTCTATTCTTCTGTAGTTGTTTTTATTTATTTATTTTATTTATTTATTTTTAAATTTTATTTCAATTCTTATTGTTTTATGTAAAGCGCATTGAGTTGCCATTGTGTATGAAATGCGCTATATAAATAAAGCTGCCTTGCCTTGCCTTAAGTTGATGTAATTAATTAGAACTTAGCATTATGGGGATTTGGGAGAAACGTCTTTTCCAACGCGTCATTTATTTATTTATTTATGTATGTACTTGTTTATTTGTTCAGGAGATGCCTAAGCAGGTCCAATATGTAGTTTATAGAGGCATGATAGTTGATCACTCCAGGTTAGGTTTTCCATCTGCCATAACTGCATGAAATTTTGTATATTTTTGCGGTGTTTTAAGAAGCAATGACATGAAGGATGCAACTGCTGCTACTTTTCTAAATAAGTGATCCTAGATTAGAAGCACTAAGTAAGGAATAAACCACGACAAGGTGTCCCGTTTTTTAGAAAATAATGTACGACAGTGGTGGTGATGCTTACGACCGCTGTGGTATAAGCTCTACAATGTTATTGCTTTTCATTTACTTAATCAGCTGACATTAAAAGATTTTGCATTGTCAAGGAAACATCTGGTCGATAGTTTGTATTCGACTGGTGTTTTTAATGTTGGATTTGTAGCACATTGATTCGTAACTGTTAAAAGACAGAGGTGTCCCATTAATCAAATATAATGCACACCCTTGGAACGTTATTGACCAATGAGGATCAAGTATTTAACAATGCGGTTATCTCTGTCTACTGTTCACTTTCTCATGGTGCCATTCCCTTGTTTGGTTCTGCTTTAAAGCAGAACCTGGTCGTTCAACACGTATTGTGTGTGTTTGACGTGGTGGAAGATTCTGGAGCCGTAAAACTCCCAGACCCTGAATGAGTGGGTCTGAAACATCACCGTGTGCCTCTGCTGATGTCACTCTATCGGAAAGACAGTCACTCAGGGCTTTATTAGGTGTGTATGCGTGTGTGTGTGTGTGTGTGTGTGTGTGTGTGTGTGTGTGTGTGTGTGTGTGTGTGTGTGTGTGTGTGTGTGTGTGTGTGTGTGTGTGTGTGTGTGTGTGTGTGTGTGTGTGTGTGTGTGTAATGTCACAGCCTTGTAGAGATCAGGGGAGGCTGTCACCCTGCACATGGATTTATGTCAGAAAGCAGAGTCTTGCTAGCCTGGCAAGCCAGACCTACATCAGAAAGATGTAGGGTCTGGCTCAGCTCCATTGGCAGTGTGGGCGGGATAAACGGTTGTCTTTCAAGTTCCCTCTGCACGCAATAGGATAGCGCTACAACCAATCAGAGCAACGAAGAAGGTGACGTAGTCAGAGCGACGGCTCTGACTACGTAATTAATCAAAACTCAGAATAAATATTTATTTTCGAGGAAAGACTTCAGTGCCGTTCTTTGTTATTTTCTCAAATAAAATGTTAACTTCAAGTCTTGAAGATTCGCGGCCAAAGCCGAATGGAAAGACAGCCGTTCGCCAGCAGCAGCAGCCATTGTTTACCTCTAACACGGAACCGTCGCAACTCTGTCGTCATGGTAGCCCGGCTTTCGACTCCACCCCTCACGCTGTGATTGGTCTGACATACTTGGTGTTCCCAGCACCAAAAAGCCGAAAAGTAAGTAAAAGTAAAGTTAAAAGTGAGCAGTGTGCAGGACAATGATAGTGTAAGAAATGGCAACAAAGTGGTTTGAACAGCAGCAAACAGTTATTTGTTGTATCGGGAAACCAAGGCAACATGTGTGTGTGTGTGTGTGTGTGTGTGTGTGTTGTGATGTACTTGACAACACGCACTACAGACCACCTGTATGGTGGTCTGTCATGTTCCGTGTGTGTGCGCCCATTGGAACCACCATGGCTAAAGCAGTAGAGATTGTGCCTAACCAGGAACAAACATGGAAAAGAGACAGATGGAGTGTCGGGCACGGGTGGTCATTCAGCCTCTAATGACCTTGTTACTTACAAAATATAACGATAAAACATTTTTTTGATTTAAAAATGATTTTATTGCTTCCGCTGAAAAGATAGATTCGAATAGATTCTGCGGTTGGTAATAGCCATTGGACAGTCCATTGCAACGGTCTGCTGTTCAGAAATAACCATAGAATTCAGTAAATGACCAATCAGAATCGAGTATTCAACAATGTCGTACATGTGTGTGTGTCTCACCAGAACCCCCCCCCCCCTGGTTTGCATACAGACATCCTTTTTGACCTTTGGGCCCTCCATCTTCTCCTGACTGGGGAGAGGAGAGATCTTCTTCTCCTTGTGATTAGCCTCAAACAGCGTGATAATCACACCATACTGTAGATGAAGGAGGGGGGGGGGGGGGGGGGGTGTTGGGTTAGCACAAAAAAAAAAGCAAAGAGATTGCGCAGATTGTACCTATCCAGATAATATCATGCAACAAACTTTTTTGTCTCTCTCTTGTTGAAGTAGCCTTGTTTAAACAGTGCTGGGTGTTGATATGTGGTATTGCAGAGCTGGATGGGATATTGTGTAGGCTTGATGGAATGTTAAAATGGAGGGATGACATGTCTGGTTCAGACGAAGTGAAATGGAAAATAAATGTGTGTTTTTTTTTGTTGACCTTTCTAAGATCGTCATGCTGATATGTTGTGATTGTCTTGGAAAAATTGAAAAACTGAAGGCTGACGTGTGTGTGTGTGTGTGTGTGTGTGTGTGTGTGTGTGTGTGTGTGTGTGTGTGTGTGTGTGTGTGTGTGTGTGTGTGTGTGTGTGTGAGGTATTCCTCAAGTATGTCACCTACTTGAGGCATACCTGACCTGCCCAAAATAAATACAATCAGTCCCAATGAGAGCTGTCCCACAACACCAGACCATCAGTATGGAAGGTCATGAGCACACACTCCGTCGTCCGGGCAAAAGATTGCAACCTGCGCCACTCGAACTGAGATTTCATTTTTTCACTTACACACACACACACGCACACACACACACATATGCGCGCCAAACCCCTCATTATATGGTAACATTTACACTGCTTCCTTCAAACCTTTTCCCCAGACGTGTGCATATACACATATACATGCAGTGTGCGCGTGCAAACACACACACATACACACATACTTGCTATCAATGTATCCCTGTGTGCTTTTCTTTTAAGCTTTCGCCTATTTTCAATTATTTTCCTCTTTTTTTTCCCCAAAAACTAAGCCAGTTCATCATGCTTATGAAATGTGGACAGTGAGGGGATGCTGTGCTTGTTTGTTGTTTCCAACATTAGGAACTATATGATACACTGTGTGATGTATATATGTATGTAATGTGTAACATGTCCATGTGTCTGGTCTCAGGATGTACGACGTGGGAGGCCAGCGGACGGAGCGCAGGAAGTGGATTGGCTGCTTTGAGGACGTGCGGGCGGTGCTCTTCGTGGTGTCCCTCAGCGGTTATGACATGACCCTGGTGGAGGACCCCTCCATGGTAGGACGATGGTGGCTAGTGGCTAGGCAGCCAAAAAGGGGACTGGGTTCGATCCCCAATGTAGCCATCCTAGCAAGATGCCCCTCATACCGGCACCTTAATGACTTGTATTTATTGTAAGTCGCTTTGGAAGAACGAGTCTGCTAAATGCTAAATGGCTAATTACTAAATGGTAGCCTCAGCCAAACAACAGCTGGCAACCTGCAACTATGGTGTCACCACTATCCCCAGTACTTTGTCTCTATGTCTAACCTTATGTCTCACTTAAAAAAACCTCAATGTTGTGATTTGGGTCGTTGTACTGTGGCCAAGTTCGAAAAACGGGACATGAATCCCGGTGTGTTGCGTGTCCTCAGCAACGTTTTGCTGTAGTCTGTTGATGATTTCCGTCTGTCATTTTGTCCTTATAGAACCGGCTGCAGGAGAGCCTAAAGCTGTTCTCGTCCATCTGCAACAACGTCTTCTTCAGAAGCACCTCCATGGTAAGACGGTAGAAGCATCTACTCGCTCAGCATAATGATAGCACAGTTATACAAGGTTTTAAAAAGCATGTATTCATTTGGTAGCCCTGTATGTTATAAGCCCCTTTTACACAGCCTGTCCAAGGCGGGAATGTTGCACCTTTATTCCACCTCACCTGCTGTATAAAAGGTACAAACATGGAATGGGGGGGGCATTGTTGTTCGGCCTTTAAGCCGGCAGTGGAGCTACAAAGCCAATCGAGGTCTGTGTAAAAAGGGTGAACCGGCATGGCGGGACAGAGGTGTAATGTTTTGCCAATCGTCTTTATCAAAATTGTTGAGGACATTAGCCCAGAACACAGGTCCTTGTGGTCTCTCTCTCCTCCACACTTTTCACTGCCAATACGATGCACAGCAACTTTGCGTGAACACGTCACGCCTCTGATTCCAGAACGCCGGCATGCTGTGTAAAAACACACACGGGGCGGCAGTACGCCGGCTTTGTTTGGATCTGTTTAAAAAGGCAAAGCCAGCAGAATGACGGATCTTATTTATAGCAAAACTTAGTTTTTTGCAGAAAAATGAATTACTATGTATTATGTATCTGAGTTTACTCTAAGTCGCTTTGGATAAAAGTGCTAAATTACACTTTTATACATCAATTCTACAATTGAATCATATAGTAAAAATGGAATACCTTATTAAAGCCAACAGAAGTGTAGCTGCCACCACTTCCTCTATAGACTACAGGTGTATGACATGTAAATAACACAAGCACACAACACCGTCAGAGGCAGCTAAACACTTAAAGGCCGTTTGACGAGGAGGATATTAGTTTGACAGAAGAGTGAGAGTGAAAGGATTTCTTTCGATAGGCAAGAGATTAGCATTTATGAATCTTTCATGAGGTTCGCTTTAGAAATCAGTTTTGAAAGCATCTAGGGAGTGTATCAACACGCGTGCTGTCTTCCACCCCCCACATCTCCCCCACAGCTCAGCGCGATAATTTGCCAAACCATGCATGCGCCGCCACTACTATACTTCCTTTTAGCCCATTCCCACTCATTGTTCTTTGGCTTGGTTTTCACGCCTGGCTTAATACCTCTTATGTTCCGTTTAAGGTGCAGGGGTGAAAGCGAAGAGCAATATCTGTCTAAAAACGATACAATGAAAGGCTGTCCTTCGGGTGTCCTCACCCAGTGGAGCTGAACACAAGCGGCAGGCTGTTTAGACTACCATTGTCACCGCACAGCCAGCCAGCCAGCCAGCCAGCCAGTCTAACGTGTAGCTCCCTTGGGATTCGCAGATGGAAGTGGAGTGCGCATTGATGAGTGGCGTTGACGTAAACACAATTCCCTTTCATGATCTGTTCTTTTTTTTTATCTCGTTCTATTGGACAAGAGCACCTGAGTAGTGTGCGTGATTAAACGCGCGCGTACAGGCTGTTGCCCACACGAGCAGACGAATAAACATGCAAATGAGCACACATAGAGACACATTCACACACACACACACACACAGTAACCTCTTTTTTTCTGCCACCAGATCCTCTTGTCACTAATTAAACAAAGTTGTAATTAAGGAAGGGGACATTTCTATACGTATGTTGTTTTCGATCTGGGGACAGATAAATTGAACACGTTTACATGACAGTTGGCTCTATCCAACACGGCTATGACCAGGCCACCGCCAAATATTAAGTAGTTATTATTTATGCTTTGCCTATCGGTTAAGAGGTAACCAGAGGAATTATATGTTGGTTGACAAATGGATTTCATGCTCATGGCTTGGCCACTGCTTGAGGCTAGATTGATTGATTATGGTATAAATGAGCTATTGGTTTAGGTTATTCTGTATAATGGCAGGCCACGAGTGCGGTGTCGTTATTCCCTGTGTTTTTCTTTTACTCCTTCTTTCTTTCCTGTCACTCCTGTGCCATTGTTTTATGGCGCTCGAGTGGTGCACACTGGCCAATGACAAAGGGTTGTGTATACGTGTGTGGGCAAGTATATTATATGGGGGAATGACTCATTATGTGAACGTGTATAACGGCATCTTATTTATGTGGGAGGCTTCGCTGTGACTTTGACCTCCATCGACTGTGATTGGTCAGTGATAATTGGCTACCTAGGCGCTCTTCTTTGGAAAATAATGAGTACACTTTCTACTTTCACTTTCTTGTTCTAAATTCAGGCCATTTTCTTTTTCTTTTGTGGTGAAATAAATGCCGGGGGACAGACCTAGTGTGCGTCCTTCCTTTAATTGCCCGACTTAATTGCTAAACAACTGGAGTGTGTGAAGGCCAATTGGAAGTGACTGGTCAGTTTGAAACAACAAGTTTATGTTCAGAAAGTCGATTGGAAAAGGGAGATTTACTGCAAAGGATATAGGATTCGGAGGTGTGTTGAATATGGAGCTGCTCTTTCTGAGATGTAAAGCGAAAGAGATTGATTGCCTACTGACGTGTGTAGCGAGGTAATTGACCCAAATGGACAAAACGACTATTGATTTCCATTGTCTTATTATCTATAAAATGACACTGTCTGGATTATTCAACTGATTTATTAGTTTCATATTTTGGTTTGGATATTGCAACTTTTACACATGGGAATGAGTCCTTATTTAGTCATTTGTTTTCTTCAGAATATTGCCAATTTGGTTGAGCTTGGCAGTGGAGAAAGAGCTAGGCCTCCACTGATTTTGATTTCCTTTTAAAATTTGCAGATTTTATTTATGAACAAGATAGACCTTTTTCAAGACAAGATTTTACACTCAGGCCGGCATCTCCGCTTCTACCTCCCGCAGTTTAAAGGTAAGACTTGAACGATCGCTGTCCATTGGTCAAGAGGTTATGAAACTAATTTGTATGACGGGTTATTGGCGGGTTATTATTCATTTGTAAGATCCCAATTATACACTCACACGCTGTGCACATGTGCACACATCTCACCTCTCATGTCTTTATAGCCAGATATTATATGACTGCCCCACACACCGGTGAGCTCTCCTGGGCTTCTTGTCTTCCCCCCTCCTGCTGTAAATGTCAATACGAGCCGCTCTCCTACTTCAGCATCCATGTGTAATATTACCTCGACGATGACTTGCCTAGCATATAGATGATGGCTGTCGTTACATGTTGGCGGGTGGGGTGGGGGGGGCGACGATGGGGATAATTCTTAGCTGTCAGTGCACTGATGATGTCAGCCAACCACCCCACCCCACCACCTCTCCCCCCCCCCCCAGGCGCGGACTGCGACGTGGACGCGGCGGCGCGGTTCATCGCCGCCACCTTCGTGGCACTCGACGCCACGCCCGGCAAGCTCATCTACCACCACTTCACCGCGGCGACGGACACGTCCAACGTGCAGGTGGTCTTCCAGGTCGTCATGGACACCATCGTCAAGGAGAACCTGGAGGCCGTGTCTCTGCTGTGAGGAAGAGACTGGACTTGAGTGTTCCTAGTGTTAGGGAGACGGACCAGAGGGGGTCGTGAATGAGGCTGGGGCTCCTGGTCCTCCTGGAGCCCTGATGCGTCGGTAGAGTCTGTAGTTTGTTCATTAATGAATACAATCATTCAATCTGTTATTGACACACTGCTTTGTCACCTTCCTCTAGGAGAGGCCCCCTGCCAGTATGTGCCATGATGACATGATGAGCTATTAGCGGTTATGAATATTTAAATGAATGAGATGTAGAGCATCTGCGTACCATTCATACTTTTGTAGTTCCTTTTACATTTCTCTGTACATAAATCAAATACTCAATGTTATCTGAAATGTAAACCACAAATTAACATTTTCTATTATTTGTTTATATCGGTTATACATTTGGTTAACAATTAATGATTACATTATTATTAATCATTAATGTGCTCTAAATTGTAAGCCAATTGTCATAAAAAAAAATACTTCACTATAAGCCTTTTTATTAACACCAACATTGCAGTCGAATGACATGGCGATGTTATCCCTTTTTAAATCATGTGTGCATGTGTGTGTCTGTGCGTGTGCGCGCCCACAAAATTGAACGCAGTGAGAGGTTGATAGAGAAATGGACAGAGAGAGAGAGAGAGAGTGTGGCAGTGTATTGTTTGTCGGTTACATGCGAGGTGCAGCAGGGCACTGGTGTATGTTAAAGTGTGCATCCGTCGCGTCCATCACAAGCTCCTGTGGCCGCTGTGCCAGTCCTGCGTCAAAGCCTCCTAATGGTGTGTTGACTCGGCTTGGCTGTACTTATGGCCCCTCCACAATCACTGGCCCAACAGCAGTAAAGAAACAACAATAAACCCTGTGAACTTTATGCGTGACGGACGGCCCACTCTCGTTCCCGCAGGTGCCTTTTTGTTTTCTAACTGATGAATTGTATTTTTTTTAAGGATGCCTTATTGTATGTGTGAGCCTAGAGCCTATGAGACTCTCCACCGAGAAGATGGATGTTGTCAGGTGTGGATATCTATGTGGAGCCTAAGAGTGAGACTTCAGTTGTTGTTCATGGATTGTTTCTTATGGTTGGTATAAATTGGAAGTGAAGAATAAGGTTTAAAGCATATATTAAATGCTAGAAATGCCTAATAGTCTAGTTTAATTAAAATACAAATGACATTTGATGTACGTTTCTGTTGTGCTTTTAAGTGGCATCTGCTTTATATCAGTAGTTTTAGGTACTGCTTTTGAAGTCATTGTTTATAGGCATATTCACTTAGGCCTATATGAGGCAAACTTTTCTATAACAACCATTTAATAAAATGTGCAATTAAGCAATTTTGTATAAATAAAAATTACTTTATGATTAGTTAAAAGGCATGTTTGTATAAGGTTTAATGCAACAATGAAGTCCTTTCACATTGAACATCGTTTGAGAATGATCATTTTGTTGAGCGGCAATAACAGAAATATGAGCTCAGTATTTGTTCATTTTAATAGATAAAATAAATAAAAGTACTTTCAGCAATTCTGCTCTACAGTAAACATTCTGAACATTTAATACATTTGGCAACGTGGGTACATGAGAGGAGACATAGCAATGTACAGGAGGTCAACAGATACAACTCTCACGTTTCCGACTTGGGGTGGGGGTTGGGGGTCTTTCTTTAAATGATTTTTCAGCATCTGTGTTTCCGCAAAAATGGAGACATGTTTTTAACTTGGATATATAACATTCAAAGTCTACCATGGTCCTGTTATCAACAGTGATGTTTCCATCCTCAGCATCTCCCCTCGTGTGTTGCGCCAGTGTGTGGTTTGGTTGAGGACCTGGGGGGGGGGGGGGGGGGGGGGGACCTGGGGGGCTGGGGGGGCTGATGTGGACTCAAGCAGACAAACAGTCCAGAGAGTCCAGGCTCAGGAAGACCTCCGCAGAGCACTGGAAGGTCCCGGTTCCGTCCGGGAGCAGCTCACACGTCTTCAGGTTCGGGGAGATGTCCTTCACACATATAGCCTTTCAGATGGGGGGGGGGGGGGGGGGGGGGGAATATCAGTTTTATTAAAAGAACAAAAGTGTAAAATATGAATGGATTATATATTTTATATATTTAAAAAAACTACTTTTGTAGTTCCTTTTACATTTCTCTGTACAGGTCAAATACTCAATGTTATCTGAAATGTAAACCACAAATTAACATTTTCTATTATAATTTGTTTATATCGGTTATACGTTTGGTTAACAATTAATGATTACATTATTATTAATCATTAATTATCATTTTATATATTTTATATATATTCAAAAAATCAAGTTATTTTACAACATTTAAATAATGCTGAGTTTCAGCTGTTAAACAAAAATTTGAACTTGAATGGTTTTGCTTATTGGCCATATATTGTGCCGATAGGACAAGGACTTTACGGATTTTATTTTGTTAAAACAAAATAAATAGATACTTTTTTTTTTAATGTTTAAAAAAAGCAGAATATACCGGAATGAAAGTTAGCGGTATACCGGAATTTTTAGCGGTATAAAGCGGTATACCGGCATATCAGTTCGCGGTATAAAGCGGTATACCGGAATAAAAGTGACACTTAACGGACTCTGGTCCACAGCTCACTGTTCCTCCTGACGTGACCCTCGCAAAGGCACCACGACTGAAGCACATCCACACAATAACGTCCACCATGCGCCTATAATAACCCCCCCATCAGGACTCACCATGCTCTTCAGGACCGAGGAGAAGTGTCTGCTGTCGTCCGGGACCACGTGGTTCCCCGCCGCCGCCTCTCCGCTGTCCGCCGCCGCCGCGTCCTCCGCGGACTCGGCCCTGCGGACGTACGGGGACCGGCGGATCCCGGACAGCAGCCCCGAGGCGCGGCCCACCGAGTAGTAGCTGGGCCCAGCGGCCTGCTTGTACCACGCCTCGGCCGGCTGGACGGACAGCAGCAGGGACACCCCGACGCACACGACGGCGAACCGCAGGGACCTCTCCATTTTACGCACGGGTCTTGGGGTCTTTTACGCAGCGCCTTTTTTTACGCAAGAGGGTTGTTGGTGGTGGTTTCTGTGGTCTTCCTGCGTCGAGCTGGTAAAAATTGGATGTCCGTCTTTTTTTCCTTTCTTTTGGCGGGTTTATTTTCTTGGTTGGGTGTGTGTGTGTGTGTGTGTGTGTTTCTCCAAAAACTTGACAGACTTTATATAGGCTAGGTGATGGGCTGCGACGCGTCATCATGGCCCCGCAGCGGCCGTCAGATCGATGGAGATGGAGGGCGGATGATTCATCTTTACGCGAGAAGAAGAAAAAAAAGACCAATCACAATTGATCTTTTCTTTTTTTGGGGGGGGGGGGGGGGGGGGGGCCTGCACGTCAGTGTCCTGACGTCATTTTACTCGCTTTGGACATGGGGGGAGGTGGCAATAAATTAGGATACACATGAAGACTGGAGACCCATGAGATATCATCAAGACAGTCATTACTACTGAATAACTATGGTGTTATCATTATCCATCTCGAATAACCAAAAAAAAAGTCTTTGAAATAATGAATATGAATCCATAATGAACTAGTTCATTATGTGCCAACAGGACGGTTGGGCAGAATGGTTTTGCACTCACAGCTGTCCACACAGACAAATGTGTGTGGGAAAGATGGAGGAGTCTGACGTTGGTTTTTTTTTATGAAACCAGAAATAAACTGTGGATTTCCTCAAAGTGGAGCTGGAGGTAAAACACGTCTTTTTCATCACTTTTCCAAGTTGACTAACCGACTTACCCAGTCAGTCATTTGCAGCCCACTGAATCCCATGGGGCTCCACTTCCCTTACACATGTGGATAGAAATGCATTACAATTTTAACTGGATTCATGTCTACAGTGGCTGTCTATAATTAAAAAATACAAGATGTATTGCATAATCATATTGGCCTTATACAAAACATAGTTAAGTAGTGGTCTGGACTATGGAAGATTATTCTCAAGGGGAACTGCTGCCTTAACTAATTATATTTTAGCAATGAGATGATGGAAAATGGCTCGACTCAACCATTGATAAAACAAACTCATTGGTTTTTATTATTTATCAAAGCACTAGAAACACCATTGATGTCATGAAACCGTCATACAAAACACACAATACACCTTTATTAAAAAACAATATTCAAATGAGCAATAGTAATCAAAGCGTCAACCCTGCAGAAGAGAGAGACAGACAGAGAGAGACAGACAGACGTATAATTCAACTGGCTCTATGTCCCAGAGCGGCCATAGAAGCCAGAGGAAATCCACGGGGCCCATCAGAGGTCATTGTACAGCGGTCTGCAGTGTGGCTCCAGCTTGTCTTCCAGGACGTAGTCGGGTCCGCACACCCAGGGGTCGCCGGTCTGCCACTGCCACTTCTGGAGAGCCTGCCTCAGGGTCTCCAGCACGTCACTGTGGGAGGGCTCCTGCGCCAGGTTCTCCGTCTCCTCTGGGTCCGCCCTGTTTGGTGTGGTTCGAGCGTTAAGATATTTATAGATCTATCTATCTATCTATCTATCTATCTATCTATCTATCTATCTATCTATCTATCTATCTATCTATCTGTCTATCTATATCTTCAACCGAATCCCTTACAGACCTGTGTTCTCTGTCTCTCTCTTTCTGACAACAGAGTTCTATTATACAGAGAACAGGACAGTTTATTATACATCCATATGGATACAATAAGACTATTTCTGCACCAATATCTTGAAAGATATTCACACAGAAAGAGAGACATCTCAAAAACATCAACTGGGCTGTTCTGGTTTAAAAAGGACATTCCAAATATTTTTTGTTCAAGGTCGAAACTACAGTGGACCGGACCTGGTGTCGTAGAGCTCCCAGCGGTCTCTGTAGTAGTACCGCTCCAAAGCCTTGAACCAGTGAGTCTGCTGGCCCAGCCGGGTGCGGTTCAGCAGGTCTTGGAAGGTGGGCGACACGTAGAAGTCCTGGTCGATGGGGAACGGCATGCGGTAGTGCATGTTGTGGAGCAAGCGGTACGCTCCCTGGTGGATGGAACGCATGGGGTAGTACATGGTCACCTGGAGGTGAATGGAAGAGAAGACAAAGCCATTTGATTTTTAAAAACTGATGATTTGATTTGGTAAAAATTAAAACGTCTGGGGTAATTTTTGTAGAGACTGATGAAACGGCCAGACGAGAGGCCTACACACCTCATGGAGGGACTGGCTACCGTAGACCGTCTGCCAGCTTCTGGGCTCTGTGACCAGGGCAGGCAGCACAGAGCGGCCGGTGAGGTAAACGGGTGTTTTAGGGTCAGTAGGTAAACTGTAGGATGGGTAGGGGATAGAGAACCAGTCCAGGATGGTGGGGGTGATGTCTGCATGGAGAAAACAAATTTTTTTAGATACACCTTTTACCTTTCTTGAACTGTCGAGGAAGTTATGTTGATTTGATTTGGATGTAAAATATAAACATGTTTGCCATTCCCTTGTTGAACTTGGGAATAATAAGACTGTAGAAATGAGCCAAGTCGATTTTCATTTCGATATTTTAATATGGTGTTTCGCTTGGTCTATTATACAGTATATCCTCATTGCTCTGACGCCCTCTTGTGGCTGCTTTGCTAACTTCAGTTACGTTATCATTTCCTTTTTCACTAGGACTAGTTTCCTCCTGCCTCTGGTACCTTGCTGTTTGCTGGCTCTGTTGGCACAACAAAGCACCATGTGTTGCCGGCGAGGGACTGCTTTTACTCCTTGTTTGTTTGAAGTAAGAAATATAAAATAATAATTTGCAGTGCGAAAAGTCGTGAAGCTGTTGGGTCAACTAACTTGAATGTTTGGTGGAAACGAGGCTTTTCTACATCGTATAGGACACAACTTCAAAATATATGAATAAATAAATTGCGATCACTTGAGCAGGAGAAATGTAGGAATGCTTAATGTTTTGAATACCGTTCAAAACAAATCTAAAAAGCCAAAGTCATTCTCTACTAACTCAGTTCACCACACACTTGCATGATCGCCAGGCGGACACGCATTTCTTTCGTTTCCTTCATGCGGCAAGCCAAGTTCACCTAGCCTAGCACAAGCTACGCTAAGCCAATATCACACCAAGAAGAAGCAGCTCCTCCTCACCAAGCAGGCTGACGTAGGCCTGGCTGGTGGCGCCCCAGCGGCTCCTGTGTTCTGGGGATGAAACCAGCATGGGCTCCGCGGTGCCAGAGCCATACAGGTTGGTCCTGCCGTTGGGGAACGGGATGCCGTTATCCGAGCTGTACACGACAAGCGTGTCGTTCTCGTAACCCGCCTCCCGCAGTTCCTGCAGAACCAAGCCGATGCCTACAGAAACACGATGGGAGGTTCGGAGCTCAGCCACACTAGCTTCTCAGTAAATGTTTTTGCATGCGAGTGTGCGTGCGTGCGTGCATGCATGCATGCGCGTATGTGTGTGTATTCAGGGACCGAGCTGGTTTCTCATACCCTGGTCCAGCCTGCTGACGACGGTGTACTGGGCGGCCAGGTCGGCTCTCGAGGCGGGCGTGTCCGGTACGAACGGAGGCACCTGACCAAACACACACAAAGAGCTGGGATGAGATCTCTGGGAAATGGGTCCGGACACCCAGCAGTTAAGACTGACGCGTGTAATTCCTTTCTTGAAATTTATATATTGGTTTTATCGCTGATACGATGACCCATTTCTTTTATATTATTGTGCAGACTGTTTGTCCTACAGTGGTATTCACAGTTCAGCTTGCTGTAATCACCTCATCATGAATACAAAACAATGGTGGAGGCGTTTCATCTCTTCCCTTCTCCCACCAACCTTCACTTGATCCGGCGTGTAGTACTCCGGCTTCCAGTCAGGAATCCTCCCCATTCCCGGCTCACCGTTGCCAAACTTCTCACAGAAGGCGCCGTACTGAGGCTGAGAGTGTCCGCACCTGTGGGTGTCATGGAAGGCGACGTAAAGGAAAAACGGCCTCTCGTCCGCTCCCTCGCGGCCGCTCGACCCTTCTCCTCCATCTCGTCCCTTTTTACGGTTTTCTTTATGGGTCTGGAAGAACTTGCGGACCAGGAGTTTGATGCGTGTTATGTTGCGGCCCACCTGGAGTACCGAGTTGTTCTCCTCTGTGTAAGCAAAGTCGAAGGGATACACGGCTCCCGGGCCCACATGCTTTTTCCCAATCATACCTTATCCATGCGGGGAGGGGGGTAAAGAGATACAGAGATGACGTGCATAAAAAAACACGAACACTATGCAGATTTGAGTCAAAATGCCAACACTTCTTATTTTTGGGGTGTAAGGGATTGTGCAATATTCTTGGTGTGTATGTTCTGGTGTATATGGATGTGTGTGTGTTGCTGAATGTTAACTGTAGTTTGATTGTACATGTATAAGGATAAGGATATATCGTGTGTATATGGAGAGGCTGTGTGCTGCTACATAAATTGTTTTCATGAATTCCCCAAGACAAATGTCTCTTGCGTTGAGGGATGAGAGATGTCACCGGGGGTTACCTGTGTGTATGTTGGCCCGGCTTAGGAGCAGAGGAAGGCTTTGCACTTCATCAAGTGAGTTGAAGTGGTGGACGCCCTGGTGCAGTCCATACATGCCATTCTGGTGCTAGACGATCAATAATAAATAGTTACCAAAGAGACTGGATGTTGGTGAGTGTGTGTGTGTGTGTGTGTGTGTGTGTGTGTGTGTGTGTGTGTGTGTGTGTGTGTGTGTGTGTCAAGTCACCTGAGGCAGGCCAGTGAGGATGGCTGAGCGACTGGGGGAGCAGCTGCTGACAGATGTGAATGCGTTTTTAAAGACGAGGCTGCGTCTGGCGAGGGCCCGCAGGTTGGGCGTCCGGACCGCAGAGTTGTTGTACACCTCGGTCTCAAAGCCTGCGTCGTCGGCTGGGGGGGGGGGTGGGGGGAGATATGGTCATCATGGTCATATATATATATAATATCATCACCATTCATACCGCATTGTTTATGTTCACGTCACCTACCGACTATGAGAAGTACGTTTCTCCTCTTGGTCTCCACCACGCAACACGTAGCCAACACAAAATAGAAAACTGCTCCTTTTAATGTAACCATCATCAAAACATTAGTGGAAAAACGTGAAGTGGAAAGCCGTTAAAGTTTCCTAGCGCGGCATTTCCAAAGTTTTATTAACATCGCCCCAAAAACTCCTTGCCTTCCTGCAACACATTTGAGTTCCGCCCAGTTATGGTCACATGACACGGGTCACGTGACGCCCGGCTCTGCGGCGAGGAAGCTGAATCAACGAGCTTGAAGTGCAGCAGAAGTCGGTCTTCATTATGAGGAAGTGGGCACAGAGATTGCAACAATAACATGAAATACAGTGCCGTGATTGAAAGGTATTGCAAACAAACAATTACAGCAAAATTGAAGCATGATTGAACCGTCATTTGAAGAAGAAAAATAAGAAGAATAAGAAAAAAAATAAGAAGGAGGAGGAGGCATTTTTTTGGGTATGGAACCGGGCTTGGGAAGTCTGTCTATATGATCCTATTAAATTGTAATATATGACATAACGTTTTTAAAGTTGGAAAGCGTATTATATCCGATACTTCTCCCCTACTTGTAAGTTGTACGTGTTTTGTTTTAGTTATTGAAGTGAAATGAATGGCTGGGCACTGGATGGGTCCAGCTTTTACTCAATCTGCAAAGCTGTTGTTTTTTTTGCCTTACTTACGTGTTATGTTTTAGTTATGGTTATGTAATATGAATCTGCAATGAGGCTTGGTTTGATGAGAGACCATCGCAAATTATTGACTATATAGCATATGACCAAATGTCATATGATTACTATGCATCACCATAACCCATGTATTTGATTGGGGAGAGTTTGTGCTATTCTGCTATGTTAACGTAAAATATGCTTCTACATAACTACATAAGCAACACTAACTAACACTGTGTTTGTGTTACTTTTTCTCCAGTTTCTTTCTCAGGCTTCCTGTCTGCAGGGGGGGGGGGCTGATCTGTAGCCTGTTTGCATTTAAAAATGATGACACGACAGTTTGAGATCAGAACACGCAACATACCGCTTCTATGCCTCACATGACATTTCCTCACATGACACGCTTTTAATAACACACACCCATACACACACACACACACACACGTTTTTAGTTTATATTTGAGTACATGCCTTGTCTCTCCGACACATGGAGACAAAAGACGGGGCAGAGGCATATTTTATAAAAGCCAATATGAGCTGACGATTAGAATCGCCTTCCAAGAAGACCCAAAAAAAGCAGGAGGAAATTCCACCCGCTGTTCCTCAAATGTGCGTGAGTGTCTTTTCTGATCCTTGTCACTTTTGCATGTCAGCACACATGCATTAAAGCCTACCTTTTGCCTACCTTCATATCTCTCTCCCCCCCCCCCTCAGTGTGGTGCTATGGAGCAGCCCTTGCTAGGAGGCTCCATGGCCGGGCGGTGGGTAGACTCCTGTTGTTCCTACCGCACGCTGAAGGCCTGGTTGCCCATCCTCTCCTGGCTGCCGCGCTACAGCCTGAGGTGGCTCCAGATGGACTTGATTGCGGGCGTCACGGTGGGACTGACCACCGTACCCCAGGCCCTGGCTTACGCCGAAGTCGCTGGGCTTCCTGTGCAAGTGAGTGCCGGGTCTGAGTCCAACATGGAAGTACATGTATAATGACAAAACCTCAGAGAAACCAAGAGAGCATGCATCGTCAAATAATTGATAACTTATGTATGCGCACCTTCAACACTTTACTGTATGGATGTATGTATGTACTGTATATTGTACTATGCAGTGACATTGATATTTAGGAATAATGGGAAGTAGACGTACATATTTTTAATTAAAGCTATTAACGGATGTGTGTGGTCATGAGTGCATCAGTTGTTTTTCATAGGTCTTATTTTGTACCAGGCTGTCGGTGGCATCTAGTTCCCCTTTTAGGGATTCATAACTTGTTTATCGCGTTGTGTATATAATGTTGTTATTAACGAGAAAAGGTTGTTGTTTGGCCTTTCATGTGTCACCGGGCCTTCTGTCTTTTGTGACTCACATTACTAAACTCCTGAAACATCATCAAACACGGATACTCCTTTCCTAAAGAGAAATCACCTGCCGCCTTTTCTCAATACACGCTCAAAATGATGGTCTCTGATGCATTCAGCATTTCCTTAACTTCAAACCGGCCCACGTTTTATGATCCGACACAAACCGGCGCATCCGACCGCGCTTCAGTGAATGTGCTGTGCGTTGTCCTCCACAGTACGGCCTGTACTCGGCCTTCATGGGCGGCTTCATCTACACTTTCCTGGGGACATCCAAGGACGTGACCCTGGGTCCCACGGCCATCATGTCCCTCCTGTGTGCCTCTGTGGTGGGGGGGGAACCGGGGCGCGCCGTCCTGCTCAGTCTCCTCTGCGGAGCCATCCAAGCGGCCCTGGCTCTGCTTCGACTGGGTGAGCGAGAGACTTGTTCCCAGATGACTGCAAATGACTGAAAACGACAATCCTCACAAAGACGCAGATGAAGATGGTGATGTGATGTGTCGTCGTGGGTCTAGTGGTGGTTTTGCAGATGGTTCCCCGCTCCTCGGAAATGGTTGTGGTTGGACCTATTTTATGCAGTCTGTGGTTTAGACAACCTGTTCATGGTCGTGTTTTATCTGTTTTTGCAGGATTCCTACTGGACTTCGTCTCCTACCCCGTCATAAAAGGCTTCACCTGTTCTGCTGCACTGACCATAGGGTTTGGTCAAGTAAAGGTGTGAACGCACACACACATTAAAATATACACAAAGGAGATCACTGTGTTGGCAAGACAGATATTGTGTCACTCATGTTTGTTTCATCTTATGATTCTGCTGAAAACAAATGTCGGTCACATTTATCCACTGTCACCTCAAAGCTTGACGGGTCAGGTTAATCACATCTTCCCTCCATGTGTTTATGTTAACCCTCCACCACCAACGATGGTCAGGCTTTCTCAGGCAAACTGGATAGACTATATCTTGCCCGTAAATGTGCGTGCTTTCCTTTCGCACTCTTGCAGTGGTGTCGCATTCAGCTGATGCTAGTTGTGTGTTTCTCCGTGTTCAGAACCTGCTGGGGCTCCAAAGGCATCCCTCAGAAGTTCTACCTGGAGGTGTACTACACTTTCTACAAGCTCCCTGAGGCCCGGCTCGGCGACGTGCTGCTGGGACTGCTGTGTCTGGTTCTGCTCCTCATGCTCCTGTTGATGAAGAACAACTTGGGCCACCAGACCGACGACTGCCCCACGGGGGCCAGAGTTGCCAGGAGGATAGTGTGTGGAGCTGCCACGGGTCAGTTGACGCTCACGCATATGTACAGTCAGTATGTATGCTGACCTGAGGGCTAACAGGTTTTTAGAAAATAAAAGTCCAGCAGTCCTACTTTGTTATAACAGAACTTCTTGGGGGAGACGGCACAGAGCCAGGGCCGGAAACTATAGACTGCAAGGGGCGGAGTTACGCCTTGTTTCCTGTTTCGTTACGGCGATGACGATGGATGAAGCTTTCTTTCTACAGTGGCTAGTCTACACGGTGATGATTTGAAACCTTTAGACAATTTTTCCAATTACGCGCTTACAGATCCCCACCTCCAGAAACACGATTGGTTGAAAAACAAATGAACAAGTGAAGCGAAAGAAAGCGAAACGCCCCGTTCACCCTGACTTGAGCTCCTCTGCCGTCAGACTTTAGATACAAATTTAAAGTCTGGATTTGTGAGACTAGTATAGGTCTACCTTCTGGAATCAACCGGAATCCAGCCGTTGGTTTTTTCGTTCATGTCTTTTCTCTTCTTATTCGCATGCAGTGCGTAACGCGCTGGTGGTGGTGGCGGCGTCCTGCATGGCGGCCTCCTGCGACGCCTACGGTTTTCACATCTTCACCATCACCGGGAAAACCGCCCAAGGCTTGCCGCCGTTCCGCCCCCCGCCCACCTCTGAGACCACCGGCAACGGCACAGTGGTCTCCTTCAGCGAGATTGTGGAGGTGAGACGCAACAAACTATATCCTCCCTCAAACAGCTGATGATGTGTGCTTCTGGGGCTTGTATTTCTCTGAATTTAATGCAATGATTGTTGATGGCACCTGCACCATGGAAAATAAGTGTGTGTGTGTGTGTGTGTGTGTGTGTGTGTGTGTGTGTGTGTGTAATAGGGTTTTGGTGGAGGACTTGCTGTAATTCCCTTCATGGGTCTGCTTGAAAGCATTGCTATTGCCAAAGCTTTTGGTTAGTATATTTGATTAATTGTTTGTCATTGTATCAAAGTCAAATTGTTTTATTATCAAATGTCAAGTCAGTGGTGAAGGACTTTATAAGAGGCTTGCCTGGCATTTCTCCTGGTGTGTCTTCAGCTAGTCAGAACAACTACAGGGTGGATGCCAACCAGGAGCTGCTAGCGATTGGCCTGACCAACATAATGGGCTCATTCGTCTCCGCCTACCCCGTTACGGGCAGCTTTGGAAGGTGTGTGTCTGTGTCTTTGTGAGTGAGAGGAAGTGGCAAAGTAGGAACAGTGAAGTGTTGTGTTGATATTTTGTTTAAACCCACAGAACAGCGGTGAACTCCCAGACCGGCGTCTGCACTCCGGCCGGTGGAATCGTCAACAGTAAGAGACGACGCATTCGGCTGCCAGCTGACCCGTTGCTTCTGCTTTTTCCTCTCCCTCGCGCTTTTTCTGCCGCTCGTTTAGTCTCCTATGGTTAAGGTGCTTTTTCAGGCGTCATGTTCTTTTCTTTTTTTAATCCCCTGTTTTCCCCGTCCATTATTTGGAAGTGATGATCTAAAAACGTAAAATAACCATAACAAATCACAGAGGGATGTATCCACTACTCGCCTATTAAAATCTCTTGTCAAGACAATGTCAAAATATATTAATATGCGTCTCAAAGTCTGCTCATACACTCAGTAAAGACAGATTATGATTATGTTGTCCCATTAGATTATGATTATGTTGTCCATCACCACACAAAAAACAAACATTGAATGCCTTCTTGTGCACAACCTCCATTCTCTCTTGTTACGTACATTCATGCAACTCTTGACTTATATTTCTTTGTAGGTTTTCACATGTTTTATCTTTTAATGTACTTTGTCCCTCTCTTGCTCTCCTCAGGTGCGATAGTGCTGCTCTCCTTGGCCTTCCTCATGCCTGCGTTCTACTACATTCCTAAAGCATCTCTGGCTGCAGTCATCATCTGTGCTGTGGCTCCCATGGTGGACTGCAGCGTGGTGGCCAAGATGTGGCGTGTGCGCAGTAAGTGACGTAGAGTTGTGCTCACATCCATATGTCTAAATCCTTCTCCTACCACCCGCACAGCTGGCGGTTTAACGTTTGAGTAGAACGGGCTGCGGCCCGGTGATTCAATTGGATGTTTTCGTGGAGGAAGCCAGAGCCAATGCCAAGAGGTCACTCAGAGATGTGTTGTAATGGCAGGTTTCCCCTCAATCCAGTGCAGTGGCTGTGTTGGATGAATGCGGACACACGGGGGCGTATCACTGCATAATGTCCCTCTCGTGTTTACATTAGGGATGGGCATTTTTAGTCGTTTCAATATTGGAGTACTCGCATTAAATTATTTTGGAGTACTCACAGACTGTAGAGATTAGACTACATGAAGAACAAACATATCCACAAACATTAAAATGTTGCAATAATGTCGCCGCAACAGTAGCTTGTACTCCGGCTCAACAAACGGCATCAGCTCGCGGACGCCTTCTCCTTCCACAAAGCTTAACAGGAGCATTTCTCCAGTCACTGTTTTCGTAATGAGCTGGCTAATATTATTTGCCCATGGTGGCATCACAACATATATGTACACACACACGTAACGTTGAAGGAATGCTGATAACCAAATCGAGTACTCTGGTACTCATGCCTACCCCTAGTTTACATACCTATTAATATTGACATAACCTCGTGATGTGATGCTGTTGTTTTCCCTCCAGAGCTGGACCTGCTGCCGTTCTCTGTCACCTTCCTGCTTAGTTTCTGGGAGGTCCAGTACGGCATCATAGGAGGGATAGTTGTGTCTGGAGTCATGCTGCTTTACAATGTAGCCAGGCCCACGTTAAAGGTAATGGAGACGTGTGTGTGTGTGTGTGTGTGTGTGTGTGTGTGTGTGTGTGTGTGTGTGTGTGTGTGTGTGTGTGTGTGCGTGTGCGTGCGCGAGGCACAACACACACTACAGAACACAACAGCAAGGAGATTCCTTCTTAACATAAAACAAACAGACACTAAACAACACTGGACTGGACTCAGAATGCAGGGAAAGTTGGCATGCCTACACTTTGCCGACCACTCTGTCTCACACTCCATGTTTATAAATGCTGCTGTTGGGGAGGACATCCTCTGTTTCACTGTCAAAGCCAGACTGCAGGTGTTACCCACCAGATACAACCTTGCGTTATGGTACCCTGCAATCCACCAGCCACACTGTATAATGCACTCAGACTCTGACTATCACCTCGAATCAGTTGCCCATATTGTTAATGGCTGTACTATGTACAAACTCAGAGGCGGGCCGTACTATGAGGCAAACCAGGCAATTGCCTGGAGCCCCCGGGTATTTTGGGGGCTCCATGGGGCCCCCAAAATACGTAGGTCCGGGGTGTGTTATGATTGCGTGAGTTATGATCCCCCCCCCCCCCCGTCGACAATCGCGCCCCCCCCACCCCCGGCTGTTTGCCTGGAGCCCCCAAATAGCTAAGATCGCCACTGTACAAAGGACTTTATACTGCACGCCAAGACCGAATTGTTGACCTTACTGCTAGCACTGTTAAGGATGTACTTCTAGAAAATGTGACCATGTACAAACATTCACGTATCGTGCCAGAATGGTTTAACAGCTCCATTGATGTGTTCTGTAACATCCCTAACACCCCTGATGTTGTGTTTTTAGACAGAGACAGAAGGGAAGTACTTATACTTGAAATAGGATGTGTGCATGATCTCTACATGGACATGGCTTTTAATGATAAAATCATGAAGTACCAACCCATACGGGCAAAACTAAGCAACCGAGGCTATCAATGCAAGCTAGTGGTGTTGATCTTTGGCAGCTTGGGGCATGGCCACAATCTTGTCTTCAGTGGGTTAAGGCTGGCCAGGGCTCTCCAGCAGAAAAACAAAACAGCTAGCAAAGTTTTGCTCCATATCTGCAGTTCTAGGCAGCCTTGCAGTGTGGAGCAGGAGATGTTTTTTGTACCCCTGAATACCATTGAGTGACAAAGCCCTATCTTATCTCTTGAAAGATTTGAGTCCTGTCTGTTGTAATATGATTTGTGGATTCAAATAAAGAATTAAAATGTGTGTGTGTGTCTGGTTTAATCTGAAGGTGTGTGCTGCGTCTCTCCTCTGCAGGTGACTGACCATGGTGTGTTGCTGGTGGAGCTGGGCAGTGGACTCAGCTTCCCAGCCACAGAGCATCTAAGCCACGTCCTCCACAGCCAGGCGCTGCTGGGTAAGGCCTCCTCCCACAACCACACTGTGCCAAAAGGTTAAAGTGATCTAACAATATGGCTGTCATGACATGGACATTTAGTTGACATCGTCATTTTTTCCCCATTTGATTTCTCAAACGGTTAAATTGGTTGATGTCAATTTTAAGGGCTAAAATGTACGTTTTTTTTAACGTTGGTGGTTACCGTCATTTGGTGGACCCAAAGGGGACACAAATCCACACATAAAAGCACACTCAATCTTTCAATAAAGTTAATGCTTATTCTATAAAATATCCTAGAATGTAGACTGCATGCTTTAATACAATATTATTTAAATTAACAATGATTCAAGGAGGTCGGCGTGATGTCAATTTGAGGGGTTAAAATGGGTTATTGTGATTACATCATTATTTGCGATACACAATTAATGGATGTAATATGACCTTTTTAGAGCAGTCCCGCCAGCACTGAGGCTACACTACATGACTGGCAGCTGTGATAATCCTCCAAAATTCTGCTTCACAGTTTTCTTTAAATAGTGCAGTGCTCGTTCAAAACGGGCCGATTGCTTGGCCAGCTATTTGGGACCAGGCTATTTCCGGGAACAAAAGCGTCACTGATGCTTTAAGTTTTTGAGTGTAGCAAAACAAAACGGCAAACTTACAAGACTTTGCTACAATGTAACATCCCCGGTGTCTTTTTCTTCATCTGTTCTTGAATATACTGAAGCAAGCGACGGAGCGCGAGCTGTACCCAGCATGCCGTTGGGCGGTGTAACAGTTAATAGGGGTCCCCTGTCAGTACACTACATCAGTACTGCGGGAAGTAGGGGTGCTGGTGGCGCTGCTGCAGCCCAAAAATGTATTTACCCAAAAATAAATACATGAAATAAAGTGAAAAAAAAAGAAAATGCTAAAAGTTAACTGGAAACTAGGGGTGTCCCCGACTAAGAATTTACATAGTCGAATCTGATTCGTCAAGTCTTGCCTATAGTCGACTGATCGTCGAATCATGTTTTTTTCTTTTTTTTTGCTCATTGATCCATATTCTGATCACCCCTACTGGAAACACTAATAAATTGTCGCGGTCTAGCTTAATATTCATTATACAATTTGTGTCATGCTAGTCACATGACCATACGTAAGGTCAAGTGTCACGTGACGATACGTGACCGTACGTGACACTTGACACTACAAGTTGTAACTGACCACCGTTAAAAAATGGCGCAAAAAAGGATTTCAGACTTTTTTGGGAAGCCTCGACAAAATAAAAAGAGATGCATCAGAGAGTTGGAAGAGGCAGACTCGCAGCCCAGTCCGATCACCCCTGAAACGACCAAAGCAGCGCTCCCAGACTGTGTTGACCGGGACCGGGAGTGTGTTGACAGGAGCTGTGCGCCTTTAATTCAAACTATACTTGTTTGTTCTGGTTCCATTATGTATGTGTATGTAGCATTGTTTTGTGTAAGTTAAGATTTTTGCAGGCCGAGGCTCCGGGTTCATTGTTATTACAAACCTACGACCAATCAGCTCTGAATTATCTGTGAATTAAAAGTTCCTTTCGGTTTTTGATTGAGAACTGATTTCATGTCTCATTGTGTTTAAGTGGTGTGTTTCATGATTTTCTCTTTATTTCTAATAATGAGACTCATATCAATGCGTATACTACACGTAGGCTACATATGCTTCACTTGTACCATTGTGTATTTTCTGGGTGGCTTCGTGAATAAATAACGCAGCTGACTATGTGTCACCGCTGCATGTAACAATATTGCCATGGTGCAGGAGTCAAGCCGCGCTCGTATATTTATTTTTATCAATGTAGCGAGTTGCGAGTTAAGTGCAGCGCAGAGCATTTTTTTTCTCAGCACCCCCTGCTGAGAATATGTTCCCGCGGCTATGCACTACATTGTGTACTTCTGACGGTAGTAACGCACTACTAATAAATGTCCTGTAGACCTCATTGTCGTGTCCTCAGCCATCCACCCCCCCAAGTGTGAAGTCGTTCGGATGAACGGTTGTCGAAAAAATGAAAGGGCAGACGTACAACAGAGACAGGAGTGTCAGTTAGATGGGAGTCATTTGAATAACGCAGGAATATATTTTGCATCTAAAATACACATTTCTCACCTTAAAAGTTATCAGATGCATAGCATGTCTAAATAAGTGAACCTAGTTTGTACATGACGCATAGTTGGCAGCCATCATGGCATGGGCAGCAGTGCTTATGAATATGAATGAGGAAATTACCAAAATCTGATTTTAAAAAAATTCACCTATATGGTTAGATTTAATGATTATGCCATTAAAAACGTCTTATCCACCATCAGAATATGACCACGACGGCACAATACAAAAAATGATTACCGTGTCTAACTAGGTTTTTATGGAAAATCCCCATTGAGTCTTATTTCACTCTTCACTGTCTATGCTCAATTGCGCCCCTGGTGTTCACTTCACATATTCAGCCAAGTGGCACATCTTCTTACATCTTTGCTATTAACTAATTATCAGCCTGTTAATATTAGTACGTACGGTACAGCTTTTTCATATATTTTACCCTCCTTTAAACATTTAAATAAATGTTTAAATGAGATCCCAGGGAGAACCCTGTGTATAATATATATATAATATAATACAAATCTTATTCTCTTTGGCTGTACCCTCCTACTGTATGTCCAACATTGTCTGTCTAACCCTAACCCTGTTTATTTATTTCCATACATATCTAAATGGCCGTCCATGCGTTCCCTCTGCAGCGTCTCCGCCGCGCTCGGTAGTGCTGGACTTCTGCCACGTCAGCACCATGGACTACACCGTGGCCCACGAGCTGGGAGACCTGCTGAAGCAGTTCAGACTACGAGGAGCACACCTGGTTTTCGCTCGATTGCAGGTACAGATATTAGCGGCTATCCGTCTACCCGCAACGCAACAACCCGAGTGCATTTGCATCGAGTGTTTGCTGCCCAATACGTGGCGTGGTTAACCGATTCTGCTCATTCCTTCCTTTCCTCGTCTCCTCAGCCCGCGGTTCTGGAGGTCCTTCTGGCCGCAGATCTACCGGGTCTGAAACACACGGACGACGTAGCGGCTGCACTGCAGGTGCAATTTGAGGACATAAGCACTGCAGATGAGTTGGCTTGAAAAAGGAAATGACTGGCAAGCTTTAGTCACAAGCAAAACAGTTGGTCAGTGAAGCTAGAGACGGACACCGCAGCGACGGACTGAACTGTGACACTTCTCCAGTGACTGTTTCTTCAATCCACAAAGGCCCCTCAAAGCTATTTGCACCAACATTTTAATGCTCTTAATTATTGATTCGTAACACTAAGCCTTTTTTTTAAATAATAACCGTGGCAAAATTCTGTGAATTTGTTTGTATTGTCACACGGACATTTCAGAAGGAAGAAACTTAATGGTGGTGGACAAAAGCGCGGGTCTTCTTGGAAACGGAATAGCAAAAGGGATTTAATGGCACACAAATGGGGGAAAAAAATGAACACGAATGAAAGCAATGTGTTTTTTTAAACAACATAACTTTCTGAATGTTGAAAATAAAGGGAACATTTTATGTAACATTTCTAATGCAATATTTTCTTCACAAATTTGTTTTGTGTTACCAATGTGTCTTCTATTTAAAATGAAAATTGTGTGCACACGAGAGACTTAACTGCACAGAAACAATCTTGACCAGCTACTTGTTCTGTTTGTCGAGGCCCTCATGTTTGTTCAGGTTATTTTATGCGTTGTAGTACAGTACGTTACATACATTTGAGAACCAGCGATTTTACATATATTTGATTATGGTTTGCCTAAAATACACAAATCTAACAATGTTGCGTTTAGTTCCTGAGTTATTGTACAAGCCTATGTTTATTCTGTGTTGTCTGATAGATGTCTTACCAGGAAACCATCCTAGAAGGAGACATTGCAAATTTGTGTTATCGTTTCGCTTGTAAATGCAGGCGGTTTAGTTGTTAAAGGTCACATGATAATTTTGGATTGGGGGGAGGGGTGGAGTACCACAAGACCATCTGATACATGAAGGCTTCCACAAGCTTTATTTTTGTCTCATTTTTGTTTTCCCTATCTGATCACTGACACCTTAGGGTACACTCGCTACAACCACAGTTTGCAGGTCACAGACAATCTAGGAGACAAATAAAATATATTCTGAATATTTTATGAATATATTATGTATAAAATATTTTAGTCAAGTGAAGCAATTACTGCAATTCACACCCTTTAGTCATACATTTTCATAAGTTTTCATAGTAGTTCACAGCTCAAGTCTGAGAAGAAGCCAGAGAGAACTAGCGAGCTGCACGGTCAGAACTCACAGTAGGAGGCGACGCAGCAGACACTTCTGACTGCCCCCCTAGCAGGCGTCAGGCGTTTGCCTTGTGATCAGGTTTATCACAGGGGCTTTCTTTTTGTGAACCATTGTGCTTTATTTTTAGTTAAGACAACATATCAGTACAGTGCATTCATGTTCACCCCTTACCCTCTCCAGCCCTCCCTGGTTCGTGCATATGAACGGCCCACAGGGGATGCTGAGGGATCAACATCACCAAAACCAGCCACTAGTCATTGGCTGCCTTACATTAAGGTGGTAGAGCGTTAAACATGTTAAGACCCTGAGACAAAGCAGCCAGCGACAGTTGAGGGCTGTGTGGTTCAGAGGGGGTGGCCACGTGCCGCAAACTGGTTTGTTTCAATCATACCTCAGTATTGACCAATTGAAATATGTGCTGTGACTTTAACATGTACTAAATATTTGGATTACACTTAATCTGCCTTAAAGTTAATGTCAGGAGTGAGAATAAAGTGCTGATCTTGTTCAATAAGTACACTTTGGAAAAATGAAATACTAACAATCAAAATAGTTGAATACCTAAAATCACCATCAAAAGACCAAAAGTACAAAACAAGGAGAAGCAAAAAGATTAAAAACAAAATAAGACATTTACATGGCAATGGGCCCTTACCATCTACACACACATTTATTAGTGTCTTCATAACATGTAGGATCTATTTTTTAAGCAGATCTGTTATTACAGCACACTTCAAGCGTGTTGGACAGCTCATCAGCGGACCCAGAATCTCTCAATCACCTCAACACGCATCTGTAGGCTAACTGTTGAGGTGCAAGTTAAAGATGGCATGATGAGCGCTCCACATAAAAATAACTGATTTGGCTTGGCTTGTGAATGGATTATATTAGTAATATATTATTTTATTGTGATACAAAAGGTTGATTTAAAAGGATGTTCCATGTCAGTTTTTGTCCATTTTCTGGCCAAGTTGTTAGATTAGGTTTGGATGGGGACAACCTTTAAAGTCCCATATTTCCAACCAGATTATTGACTGGACCTAACACACCCAGATTCTTGGCTTCCAACCAACTCCAGTGTAGCTTTGGTCGGGTGTCTGGTTCGTTTTCTACTGTCAGAGTCAATAGTCATTGGCTGCCACACAATAAGCATAAACATGTTAAGACCACGAGATGAGGCAGCCACCGACAGTTGAGGGCTGTGTGGTTCAGAGAGGGTGGCCACGTACCGCAATCTGATTTGTTTCAATTATACCTCAGTATTGATCAATTGTAATGATATGTGCCATGACTTTAAGATGTATTAAATATTTGGATTATTAGTCTGCCTTCACCTGGACCCCGCTTAGCATCCTTCCTCTATACACCTCCCACTAATAAAATTTTTTTTAAAAAGCATTGCAATTATTCTGTTTGTATGTCTTGGCTCTTACTTTGATATTCTGCACTTTGTATTTTCGCACTTATCTCTGTTGTATACTAGCAATGGGTTAACTTAGCAATTGTGTGTGCTTGAAACTTGTTCTTGTGAAATCCTTACTCTACCGATAGTGATTTACTGTTGCACTCTCTTCTAACAAATGCACTTATTGTAAGTCGCTTTGGACAAAAGTGTCAAAATGCCCCAAATGTAAATCCCTTTTGTGAAATAGTTGTGAAATAATTTCTGGGAAAACTGAACAGGAGTATTGCACAACAAACGTCTGTTATCTTAATAGCAACAATGCAAATTTATAAAACGCAACTGTCATCATTTGTACAAGACTCACTCAATAGTTTTTGTCTTGCTGCCAACATTGAAGAAATATGTTTGTAGCAGTAGACTCTGCCACACGCCACATCAGCGACTTTTGCTGGGGCCCTCCGACACGGGTTGAGGTGGTGTTGAAAATGCATTTATTGGAGATGGCAAGATGGTACAAGCTGCCACGACAGTGGCTCCTCCTCGAGTGTGTGCGGTGATAACTGGTTTATCCTGGGTGTCATAATTGATCTGCACCACAGGTGTGCAGCCCCACCCACACCCAGAGTCTAACCAGTCTGACTCAGGCCATGAGGCTGTAAACCAGCTAACACACACATACACACACACACACACACACACCAGAATGTTGTAATGGTCAACTCCCTGGTTTGTTTGGCATAGCGCTGTGGTCAGGAGGACGCTGGTGTTGTCTGAAGGTAAGAAAATCAATAAATACATGAACCAGTGGCGACACGTTGTGCTTCGTCTTCTGCTAAAATACCATGATGTACATGAATACATCATATGCCCTTCCTCCAGAAGCATGTCACGAGACGTTGCTTAGAGAGCAACTTGCATGTTGGCATCCCCAATTAATGTTTGAGGAAAGGATAGCAAATACGTTCTGTAATGCAACATGCACCGGCAGATCAGAAACCTGACTTGACATAACTTGTTGTAAGACACAGCGCTGGAGCTAGACTGGATGACGAGTAGAATCACAATGTTATTTGAGGCGTCGTCCATATGCCATGACTTATTCAATCAACCCGTTCTCAAATGCTTCGCTCTTCTCGTAGCTGCGTCGTTTTTAACAACCCCTCTTCAGGCAGAGTGGAGGTCTACCATAAGGGCCAGTGGGGCTTGTGATGATGGCTGGGACCCGAACGATGCCCAGGTAGTGTGTAGACAGCTGGGGTGTGGCAGTGCCATGTCATATTTTGGACAGGACCCGGTTGGACAAAGTCAACTGTGGAGGGAATTAACAGTCGATAACCGACTGTACGCATCAAGGGTTTGGGTCCCGCGACAGGCGACCATGTTGAAGACACTGGTATCATCTGCGATGGTAAAAACTGCATTGACACTAGATCTGTTATTTACAACTTGAGAAGTTGTACCGACGGTGAACACGCCGGCTGATGTCCACTTGGTCAACGGAGAGGCCAGTGGGGCAGAGTTTGTGATGTTTGGGACCCGAATGATGCCCAGGTGGTGTGTAGGCAGCTGGACTGCGGGGGGGGGGGGGGGGGGGGTGCGATCCGCAGTCCAGGTAGCGCCCGTTTTGGACAAGGGCCCCATCTGGTTAGATAATATTAACTGCAGCAGCCAATCAAACCTCGGTGTGACTGCAGAGGGCAGAGATAACTTCACAGATCACACGCTGGTGTTATCTGTGAAGGTAATGAATAAATACATGAACCTGTGGCTACACATCATCCGCTTTGTCTTCTGACGAAATACCATGACAGTAAATCTATGGCTTCTCTCTCTTCCAATCGAATAAAATCATCTCATTCTTCCAAAAGCATGTGATGAAACATTACTTAATTTGACGTTTGTTATTTGAGGTTGTGGTCTTAATGCCATGACTTCCATCAACCGGTTGTCAAATGTTTTCCTTTTGTCGTTGCATCTCCAGTGAGACTGGTCAACGGTCCCTCCAACAACCCCTGTTCAGGCACAGTATAGGTCACCCTATACTGGGGGGGTCGCAATTGGTTTGCACATTTTTAAAAGTGGTGGGGACAAAATTCAAATTATAAATAGTGGTGGGGACATGTCCCCCCCCCCCCGTCCCCCCCCGTAATCTACGCCTATGCGTATGCATAGGTTTTAGCAGGAAACCCCTGGGGGTCTACTGAAGCTACGTCTCACAAATCAGATTTAAGATTAACATCTAAAGTCGGATGGCAGATGAGCTCAAATCTGGGTGTGAACGGGGCGTTTCACTTTCCTTCGCTTCAAATGTATTTCGACCAATCGTGTTGCTGGGGGCGGGGAACCATAAGAAACTGTCACTGTGTTTCTTGTGTTTTCCCGGACTGATAACGACAAGACCGTCTTCCCACTGTCGTATCCCTCCTTGGCCAACAGTGAACTCAATACTCGTGACCGCCTCGCACAGTAGACGCACGGCGACTACAAACTGGGTTTGAGGTCGAGGCCGAGGGCAGGCGACACTCTGGTGGGGGCCGCGTCGTGACGGGCTACGCTTGTTCTGCCCCTTTTTGTCCATTCATACATTGTGTTCACAATGAACCTGTTGTGTTGTGTCATATATTAACTGTTGTTGGCATTGTTGTTGAGTATTGTATAATGTTTTGATAGTGATTCTGTTCATGCTCGAGGTTCACTCTGCGTTTCTTTTTTTAGCTTCTTTTAGTTAGTCACCGCTTGTGAATGTGACGTTCGTATTGGTGACCTTGCAGTCAATTTAATGTCTAGCGCTGAATGATCAGTGAACACAATTAGGCCTACCGGTTTCCTGCTTTGTTCCGCTGGTTATCAGGCCACCAGGCAGCTCGCCACACACACCGTCTAAAGAAGCCTCCCATCTGGACCCCCACCGGCGCCCGGCCCACCGGCGCCCGGCCCGCTCAGTGCCGAGCCTGATGACCGTGTCTCCCAGAGCCTAATTAACCAATCAGTCAAATATTAGAAGAGTGTGTGTGTGTGTGTGTGTGTGTGTGTGTGTGTGTGTGTAAGTAAGTAAGTAAGTAAGTAAAATAGGGCTTTGGTGGAGGACTTGCAGTAATTCCCTTCATGGGTCTGCTTGAAAGCATTGCTATTGCCAAAGCTTGGGGGGGGGGGGGGGACTGGCCTAATCTACATTTCAGGACATCCCATATTCAATGGCATATGGGGGCAGAACTCGTTGATCGATTTGACGCGGAGCCAATGAGAATAGATTGCGCAAAAGGGGGGGCGGGTCTAAGAGTGGCTGATGTTCCCACTGAGTTTCGGATAGGTTTAGGGGTTTCCCTTCCTCGGTCCGACTTTACTACTTTATTGTGCTAATTAAAGAGCCGTCATGTCAAACAACAACGCCAGCAGCAACCTTGTCATCGCGCAAAGGGCCGTGAAGCAGCTGAGGCTGGAGGCCAGCGTCCGCAGGATCAAGGTACGAACTGACAACGCAAACACGGAAGATGAGCTAGCAGTTAGCCGGGACCATGTAGCATCGTCATGGCGGAGACCGACGGCAGTCAACACACTCCCGTCAAAGTTTTCTATCGCTGCACGGTGTGGGCAGGCGTTTTCACTGTCGGTCACTAAAAAGTTTTAGTTGGGGGAAAATTGTGTACGTGAATGCCGTTGAATGTAATGAATGTATACTTCCGTGTGGGGCTTTTATAAAGTTTGTAAGAACTGCCCTTTAAATGAACGAAGTGTTCCGTTTGGTTTCGGCGTAGCCGCCGTCTCGCGACTTGTTTCACGTTTTGTTTTTCTTCCTGCCGATCAAACAACAAACAAACAACGAGTCTTTCCTATTGATGAAGGTGTCCCAAGCTGCCGCTGAATTGCGAAATTTCTGTCTGCAAAACGCGTCTAAAGACCCGCTCCTGGTCGGCGTCCCGTCCAGTGACAACCCCTTCAGACCCCCCAAGTCCTGCACGCTGTTCTGAACAGGTACTGGGTTGTAACACACACACACACACACACACACACACACACACACACACACACACACACACACTGTATCGGTCTATGTTGTACTGGCAGCACTGGTCTGCATGCATGCCGGTTCAATCACACACTACACACTGTTGGCCTGCTGCCCTGGCAGATTTTTGAAGCAGTATTATGAAAGAAGTTGTTGTTGTTGTTGTTGCTGCTGTCAGTGACTGTGCTCGGCCTCTCTCTTTTTCAGCAACAAGAATGACTTCTGCGGTTTCTTCCCTTTTTTTTGTGTTTTTTGGAGACTTTGTGTTTTTCGTCTACATTTGCTGCTGACAGTTGCCCTGGGATGAGGGGCCATGAGGGGCCATGAGGGGCGGATGGCTCTTGGAAAACTGGAAAACTGGCCCTCTTATTCACCAATAATCGTGCCATCGGTTTGATATATTACACACTCTAAACTGTGCCAAACAGTGTCTTTCTAAACTTTTGTAGAACTTTGTTAATTAAGTTGACTACAAACTAAGATGTTACTTGAACTAATCATTTAATTACTTAACACATTTTGTTTTTTTTGAAGGACTTGCTATGGCTAAAACTTTTTTTGACTAATGTTTGATACACTATAAGCATTCATCACACCTGTAGTGTATAACATGAGTTATTGCAGCTGACTGTGCCCTTTTTTTAAGAAACAAATTGAATTTGTTGACCACATCAAGCAGTTCACTCTGGGCAGTGGATTATGAATGTCGGAAGGCGCTTGCAATGATGATGTATAAAACTGTCCCTTAATTTGTGACAAACTTAAATCTACAAACCCTTCAGGTACACAACCAATGGTACAAGACGCTACACTGGGCCACCCCGCATGTGTTGTTTCTCTATAGCTATATTTGCTGCTTTTGTTTGCCTTTCATCTCATTCATTTTGTCTATTTATTGACCTGCTTCTTCATTCCAACAAAGACAATTGCTTTCATCAGCCTTAAACAAATATGTGCTTATTCAAAGATTGACACAGGTTAATGAATGCAACCGATACAATTTAAAACCACACATGTTGATAGATAACTTTTTAAATATTTCTAAAATTCAGTGAATTGATTCTTTTTTTTCTTTTAATTGAAACGTTTCCACACTGGAATCCTGTGCCTTTAAACCAATCATAAATGTATTGTAACATTAATCTGTTAACTTTGCTGCTGTTTAAAACAAATTATATTAAATGACTTCTAAAATCATGAATTGTGTAGCATTATTGCATTATTATGAAACTAATTACACGTTGAATTGCACATTTAAGTGCAAATGAAGGGGAAGGGGGTGAACTCTTTACAAAAAAGACAAGTCAAATGCCTAACATGACTGAACCTCGTCGTGCAGGTTCAACCAGCACGTGTTGTACGTAGATAACTCCTTAATGTGCAACATTTTTACCGAATATAAACCGCATGCGTTATTCTAACGTAGACGTAGTTTGGCATGACGTGCAAAATAGACCACACGTTAAATCCACTTTTTGACTTCGTTCATGCTATAGCCATTTTCGGGCAAACCCATTAAAATATCGATCACGTGACTGTCTTAAGCGCCATCACCTGGGAATGGTCTGACGTCATCTCTACCTGCTCAGGTAAGACACCGTGAAGGAGGCAACAGCACCATTAGTCTTAAACCATTAAGCACAATTAAACAGTTTTAATATCGTTTTGCAAAAGTGCGAAACCGTCCCAAATAGGACATTGAATAATTCAATTACAAACCGGCTGTACATGCACGTGTTCAAATCAAACGATGCACATTTAATGTTAAACCTTTCTAGTCGGACTATAGTGCAGTACGATGACATCCCGACAGAAAAGAGCTGAGGCTAAACCAAGAAACCAACAGCACACGGGTAAACGTGTGGTATTTTTGATGTGATCGTCACAATGACCTGTAGTGTATTGATGAAGTCATGAACTCGCCAGCCCATCATCTTCAGCGATGGTTTCTCTCCAGATGTAAGGCACGTGCACACAGCAGGGAGACCCGCCGGCTCCGGTCCAGGTCTAAGTGATGGCCCCCAAACTGCCTCCTGGTGGGGAAAGAAGAGGGACCAGCACGTAGACAGTGGCTCCTCACTCAGGGTACGGCTTAAATACGACAATGAAACGCTACAATTTCAATTTCGTTTTTGTTTTTCAACGTCAGCTTTTCTCTCCCATAGGAGCAACTTCTAGAGCAGGACCAGCATGTAGCCGAAATTAAAGACATGCTGAGGACGGAAAGGGAGAAAGTGAGGTGAGGTTTTATTTTCTTTTTTATTATTATTTGTTTGCTGTTGATGAATCTTGTAGGCCTCCGATGTTGACCCTTATCACAATTTTTTTTTTTTTTTTTTTATCCTTGCAGTCGCCTGCAGGTGCGCTGCGTCCAGCAGGAGGCGCAGTTGAGGCGCAGCGAGCAGCTCAGCAACAAACTGAAGGAGCGCCTTCACCCCGACCGGCACAGAGAGAGGGGACCTTGTGAGGCTCCCCAACCTCATCCTACAACAACCTTCCTCTACATCACAGGAAATATTTTATAAATGCATTCAAGCTTTTTTTTCTTCTAAACGCAACACATCTTTTTTTTCCCCCATACTATTTTCTTTGCTGCTATAATTTAGCCATGGAGGTGTTGAACCTTCGTACCAGGAGGCGGTAGAAAAAGGCAGCAGGAAAACAAATCATCCAGGATTACTACTCGGTATGTGGCGAACAGTCAATTTAATGTCTAGCGCCCCCCCCACACCCCCAGATTCACTTGTGTCTCGCTCACACCTGTGCATGTGTCACCTCTGTCTCAACAGACAGGAAGAGTCAGCACTGCGAGGGATGCTGGAGCGCCGGGAGGCGGAGCTCAGGGAGGCTATGAAGCTCCGCCACAGCACCACCACCCTTCTGCACGCACTCAAAGTCAACATGGAGCAGGTGCATCTCCTCTCGGCTCCAAATGCATGACACATGGGGCCAACAGACTACTCCGGTGTTTGCCAACCTTGGGGCCAGGACGTACACTAATATGTGTGCCGTATGGGGTCGTGGGAGATTGCTGACTTATATAAGCTATAGACATTTGCGATCTATGATACATTTTTGATCCAAAAAACGTCTCATAAAGGTTCTGCATATATGAACAGACCTAATGATTCATAGCCATGAGTAAATGGCAAACTTCTATGAATCACTTGGTGTGGTGTGATAGGTATAAGTTCACCGGAGCATTGGTGTTACAGTCAGATATTGATTGTGCGTTTTGAAGCAGCTGCACAATAACTAAAGGAGTTGGGGATCGTAAAAATTGTCAGACCTAAAAATGGGGTCAAGGGCCAAAAGATGCTGGGAAAACACTGGTCTAATCGGTTCAACATAAACAAGATGAGCGCATAGGATTACATTACTGTTAAACATTCCCAAGACTCTACAGGACCTGGATCAGCAGGAGGCCATTGGCAACCACCTGAGGCAGCTGGTTCAAGCGGAGGCTGACCTGGGTGACCATGTGACCGGCGGTGTCGTACAGAGCTGGCTGAAGGTGCAGAGAAGATTAGGACCCTTCCTCTTTGAAGGTAAAGGCCCAAGGATGTGTTTACACAAAGTGTACTTTTTGTTTCTTCTTCAAACACAAATGTTTGTGTCTGGGTGATGGGGTCATTATGTGTCCGTGTAAGGGAGTATACTACAGAATGTTGGGTCACATATGAAGGTACCAAACCTTATGATCAGTATATGAGTCGGTGCTTTGTTTTTTCCTCTGTGCAAAGGCCACTCTGCTGACCAGGACAAGTTGATGTTGGCTCAACTAGAGATGGAACTGGAGGAGACTCAAAACTTGGTGAAACTACAGCAGCAGCTGCTGCAGGTATGGGGTCCCAGTCAAGTGTTCCCCCAAAGCACTCACAAGCAAACACCAATGACACTCTCAGCCGTTGGTGCCATTTGTCTTCCCCCGTTTCCAGGATGGCCTGTTCTCACCCTATGCCCTCTGACCTGGCTGACTCCTACTTCCTGGAGGAGTGGGGTCGGCTTCAGGCTCAGTGGGCGGAGCTCCATCGTCAGAGGCAGAACTTTGAAAGGGAGCGGCAGTCCTTCACTGACGCTGCCATCCGACTGAGCCGCCAGGCAAGACGCCCAGCTGTTGTTCTGAGAGGGATGTATAGCAACCACTTGGCTCACTTCCCAAAGAATAAAACGCATAGGAAAGAGCAGTAGAGTAAAGTGACAGGCTAAGATGGCCGATGACCACCATGTGTTTTAGTGTGTATCCAATATTGGTTTAGATTTCAGCCTTATAAATCAGTCAGGCTAGAGTTAATTATTAGCATTTGGTCATTTGGGAGATCTTTCTCAAGTCTAATGGGACATTGGGGGTCAAACCAACCCACCAGCAACCACTATCCTGTCCTATCATCCTATTTATGTTGTGTATTTATTCTGTGTGAACAGCAACGTGACTTTGAGCAAGAGAAAGCCTCCCTACTGAAGCAGCAATTTCTGGGTGACTCCCTGTTCTTTAAAGGTTCCCACAGCAGCGACAGGAGAGGGAGCAGCACATTAGGTGAGCATGCTTGATTTTATATTTCCAGAAACTAAAAAATACTGATGTACTTTGCTAAGTGTGTGTGTGTGTGTGTGTGTGTGTGTGTGTGTGTGTGTGTGTGTGTGTGTGTGTGTGTGTGTGTGTGTGTGTGTGTGTGTGTGTGTGTGTGTGTGTGTGTGTGTGTGTGTGTGTGTGGCAGATTTCTCTGGTTTGGAACCCATGAGTATTTCCTGCTGTCATCCTGCCAGTCCGTCATCTACAGAGTCGGCGAGCTCTGTTAAGGCCGGATCTGGTCATGGACACAGACCAAGGAGAGTCAGCGTTCGAACCCCGAGCACGCCGGCTCTTTACTTTGCCCTCAACCTCCCTTACACGTTTAGGTGAGTGAACACCCGATGTGAAAACATACGTCCATGCACACCAACCAGGCAAGAATCAGAAATTGTGTTATTCGGGTGATAACATTGTAGTCTTTTTTGTTGTTGTCATCAAGCCATCCTGATAAGGTACAAGGCGGTAAACCGCTGGTGAAATTTGTTGTACAGCATTCGACACGCAATGATGAATGATGAGAATGATGATCCTCCACCCATCATAGCTTGTTCTTTGAAACACTATGTGACAATAGAGTCGGTACATGATGTGGCTTGCTAATATATTATACATATTCCTTATATGCATATCACGTGTGTACAAGTTCATCAGTGTTGCTCTGAATTACTCTCTCTCTCTTGGTCTTCACTGCCAGCAGCGAGGGCGACTGTCGGTCAGAGAGCGGCCTGGAGAGCATACAGCATACGTCACATCTTCAACACCTCGATTGGTCATTTTAACACCATTTGTGAATTATTGGTGGGAAAGCTAATAGTTTGTCGTTTTTAATTGTTTTTAATAAAGACCTTTGGCACTTATTTTCTGACGAGGCCTACTGTCTTCAATCTAAAAAGCTATTTCCGAATGTATCCGAATATCTGCAGCGTTTTACACATCAGATGAATGGATTTGTTTCTAGTTTGGGACTTTGATTAAGTCATTGTCTAAAAAACGGTTGTTTTTAAATGTGTCAATATGTTGATACATTTGCAACAATATAACACTTAATGGTCGTCGGTACAAACTAAACTCGAGGTGCTAATGTTTTTTGTAGCGCATGGAAAATAACGACAACAGACACTTTGTCAACCTATAGTGACGTAGCACGTGTTAATGAGTGTTGCAATATATTATATTTCGCAAAGCTAAGCTAATTGGATGCACTTAGTGAATGTAAACACGTGATGTGCAGTCTCAATCATCACGACACACGACAGGGCAGCAACCTTTGGCTCGGCGGACATTATTGGTTACCTGGCCGACATTCGCAGCCAACCGCTTGCGGCCAATTAGGGTATCAATTAAATGTATTTTCAAGCCTTCTTTTCTCCTCCTCCTCCTCCACATTTCTGTGGATTGAAGGCCTAGCAGCCCTGCATGTCAGCGAGGAAAGACCAGGAGGAAAACAACAATAACAACAACAACAGGCAGGAGCAGCGAGTGGCCCTGCGACGGAATGACACTTTGCGGACGCCTGCACCGTGCACCGAGCTGGATGGAGGCGGACCGGGACGGGTTTCAGCCGTGGCGGGACTACATGGGCCTGGCGGACACCGTGAGGGACATTCTGGCCAGGGACTTATCCGCGGAGCCGCCTTCTTCCTCGCCACCACTGGCCCCCCGGTCTCTGGAGCCGAACCGGGGACCTCGACGTCCCCAGTCCGTGCGTAATGGTGACATTGACATGCGCCGCGACGAGCGCGACGCTAAAACGAGCCGAGTCTCGGCCGTCGACGAGCCGCGTCGGCCCGGTTCTTCCGGTAGCGAAGGCGCGCTGGCCGGATCCGTGCGTGCCAAGGCGCGAAGCGACGGGGCGACCTTATCCACCCCGAGGCCAAGCGGCAGAGAGAGGCAGAGGAGAGGGGTCAAGGCTACGGTACCGGCGCCGTCGGAGCGCATGTGCTGCAGTTTCTGCAAACACAACGGGGAGTCTGACGCAGTGTTCGGGTCGCACTGGCTGAAGAACCGGGCCGGCGACGTCACGTGTCCCTACCTGCAGGCGTACACGTGCCCGCTGTGCGGGGCCACGGGGGCCCGCGCGCACACCAAGCGCTTCTGCCCCAAGGTGGACGACGCGTACAGCTCCGTGTACGCCAAGTCCACACGTTAATGTACTTCTACGTTAAATACTAATACTCCTCCGGTTACGTTTTATGGGGGCGGCAGTTCAAACATTTTAGTTTTGAGTTGTTTTGGTTAACTTGGTTTTTGTTGTGTGTGTGTTTTATTTATGTTTGTTTTTTTGCATGCACGTTTGCTGTGTACCGACCCCTTTTGTTTGAAAGTCTACTTATCTACTTAAAGTCTACTTATTAGGCTGTCTTCAAAATGACACTTGAACAAGTGCCGTGACCATGATAATGATGTGTATCCCATTTACACATTTTAACGTGACTAAATGTGATTACATTTTTCCTGTAGGCCAATAGGCCATGCCTTCGACGAGATGCAGCCTTTTAACATTTTAAACAAGTGCATGATGTTGCGGTTCATTTTAATGTTTATTTTATTTTCAATGTTAACACGTGTTTTTTCTTGAAAGTAACCACTTGAATACAAGCATTGTTTGTGCCAGTGTGATTTATCAATGTAAAGTATAAATAACTTGTTTGACTGGCTGACTCTTGAGTGTTTCTCTTAACAAGTGAACAGTGAGCTATACAAATTAAAAAAAATACCAATGGAAAAGTCAGCCATATAAACGTCAACAGAAAAATTCAAATGTGAAGTGAATACAAAACTAAATGTAATGTTATTGAAGAGCCATAACAACTTAACGGGCTGTCACCATGGTGTTTGTGGGCCTCTAATAGGCCTTTGGACCCCTGTTGCCACGGCGTAAGCTTTCGACCTGCCGCTGGGTTGCCATCACAATCCGACTGGAAGAAAGCATTGAACAAGTTACTTTTGTTGAAAGGGTTAGGTGTGATGTGATTTTGAGAGACATGGGTTACACAAAGATGAACGCATCGTGTGTGTGTGAGAAGAGAAAATTACAAATGGTACCATGTACACAATCAGAACTAAATTCTATATTCAGCACTGATGGGGATGAATAATTCCTGAACACCAGCTAGAAAGGTTACAATGCATGCAAAATCATGCGCTCTGTTTGAGAAAGACAATGACAGACATTATTAAAGATGGAGGTTAACTAACTTTAGTGAGGAGAGTTCCCTGATGAGCCCATGGATTAGGTCTGTTGCATCTTCATGGCAGTGTGATGAACACGGGCCTCCCTCTTCTTCCACTAGGCCTCCCTGCTCCTCACTGGATATGGCGTTGGGAGGACATAAGATAAGCAGGATGAATGAGATTTCAAAAATATTTGGAAACATTTTAAAATCTCCCAATTTGTTCTTCCGGTTTCTTTCATACCTGCTACCAATTCTCAACCATTGCCCAAAGCAGCCAAAAAGCAGAGATTGAGCTCCCTTATCTCCCAAAGAATCAGGAATCAATCAGGACCAATCAGTTGGCCTTAATTGAAGTCTGATGCTTGCTGATGGAATCAGATTAGTAACTTCCCTTACATTAGACTGATATTGTGTAGCTGAGAGTCAGAGATGTAGTTGAATTCGAACAGGTCAGGGGTCACCCTAGCTAGAGGACGTTGGGTGGCCACAGGAGACGAAACGGTACCATCATCATAAAGTCCACGCTGAAACAAACAAAATAACACTTAAGCAAAAAAATCGAATTACTGAAGGTCACACAATTTAAACCATTGTTGAATTTCATTTGTTCTCTTGTAAATCAATTATCAGCAACTTTAAACTAAACCAATGCTAATGCTTCTTGTCCCACTACTCACATTGCCATCCTCATCTACACCACTAGGTGCTGCTGCATCAGTGCTAGGTTCCTCTCCAATATTCTCTGACCCTCCTAGTCCAGGGTCTATAGAGGAATGACAGGGCTGTGCCCCATGCCCAAACGTATCCATCTCTACCGTGTCAGCAAGGCCCACTGTTCTGGCCAGGCTGTCCATTGGCTGTTGGGAGGTCTGGTCTCCCTCTTGGTGGTCAGGGTCATTCTCTATTAGTAGTATGTTCGGTAAGGCGCTAGTGGCTGAAACTGTGGTGGGGAAATGGTGTGGTTCTTCAAATGGGTCTTCCGCATCTTCCATCAGATCCTCTGGTTTTTCAGGGTCATCTTTACTTGCCGCACTCTCGGTTGGGCAATTGACATCGATGTCAATGATTGGCCCTTGTCCGCAGCCTTTGCTGGGACTAGTCAGGTCGTCAGTCTCCACCTCTGAGCAGTCTGGAGCTCGGTTGATTGCGTTCCACGCATCGCTGCACTCCTCAGAGGCTGTCACGAGAGTGTGGGCCTCCATTTCTGTCCTACAAAAGGAGGGAAAAAAACAGTTACAAGAGTTTATAGCCCCAATGAATTTACCCATTTAGGAATGTATCATAAAAGCAATTCATCAACAACCCACCCTAACCTGTCCACTGCTTCACCAATAGGTGGCAAGAGTTCCTTCTCTACCTCACTCTGCTTTGTGAATGGTCCTACTGGGATGGACTGAGCCGAGGGAGAATTTAACACTGATTTAATGAGTACATTAGTGTCCTCATCAACATGACTGCCTGGTTTATCTTCATTCAGTTCCATGTGGCTGTCTCCAGTATAACCCCTATCTTCAACTCTCTTCTCCTCGGCATCTCTTTGTTCTTTTCCATTGTCACGCTTTTGTGTTTGTAAAAAGTGACTCCTCTCCTTCTCTGTAAGACCACACATGCCCATCCTTTTCCTCCTTTTTGATGCCACTACTGGCTCATTGCTAAAGTCCTTGTCGTCTGCTTTGCATGCGGGATCAGATTCCAGTTGGCTGCATTTGTTACTCTGTGTTTCATTCCCGCAATTTTCCTCTTCCAACTGTCCTGTTTGGCAGAAAGGTGCACAGCCCTCAGCATCATCACGTTGGTCCATGGGTGTAGTAGAAGAGGGCCTGTTGTGTTCCTGCACTTCCATGGACTCTTCTTGGTTGTCCCGGTTATGGTCGCACAACTGTGTTATTTTGAGGTTTTCAAGTACACCGGCTTCAATGCAACGTGTAAGCACTGATTTTTCACAATCTTTCATTGCTTTATCCATTACAGGTTCTGCACAAACGCTTGCTGCCAAGCAGCTTGTCGGAGCAATTACTTCTTGCAATGAATCTGTTGCTTGTTCTTCTGTTTGCTCCTGTGGAGTTGACAGTTTGGTAGCTTCCTGTTGAGCAGGCTGGGGAAGACATGGTAGTTGTGCAACAGAAGTTGAACTGTTTGTCTCAGTGTCCTAAATGAAAATACATAAAGTGCAGTGGATTAGCGCATAACATGCATATTAAATGAGTCATATTTTCCAGAAACCTTAGTACCTGTGGATTAGGTTTGGTTTGGTTATCACTGGACTGGATGATTTTATCTTCTGGGAATTCTCTCTTCCTGGACCGTAGTGACCTCTGCTGGGGTTGAACCAAACCTTGAAGAGACAAATTAAATGCCATTTCACTTTTTTAAACTGTGTAAATGGTATATGGCGTGTAAAGCTAAACGGTGTCAACAAGAAAAACGTGAAATCCTTGATTAGTAGGCTACTAGTGTTAGCATAGCAAGGGTGCAGCTTTTACCAAGGTTGGAGGTGTTCTTGGGTGTTGCTTTTCCCATCTTCCCTTTTTAAAAACAAAGGGCCCTGATATGGATATCAAACAGCAATTAGATGTATTGACCGATTTCCACCTGTCCATGAGTGTGGTTTTTCGCTTAACATTAGCTTACCTGTTGGCTTTGTCACCACAATAATTTATTTTGATAGTTTGAAAACGTGATGAACACTAATTTAGAAAAGGTTAAAACAAAGGCATTTTACGATATAGCCCTACCACTTAATAAAAAACCGTGTTTTATGTCAAACGAGAAAAGGCCAGCAACATTTAAATAAAAAATAAAAAAATCGACCCCAGCTACGCTACGGTATTTTATTTATTTATGTTTTACGTTAGGAGACGAGAGTGTTCAACTACTGCCGTAAAGCAGCACTGACGTTGCCATGGAGATGCAATGTAGGAAGTAAATTCCAAAGATTGTTTGACAGCTTGATATTTGATATTGTCGTTGTTTATCTTCTGTAAAATAGATATACTTTACGCCAAAGTTTAATAGACGAACTCCACATTGGTATTCCCGGAAGGCTTGCGCAAAGGTAAATCGCTATCTTCCGTTGATAATTGTTGACCTTTTTTTCCTGTTAGCATTATCTGCTAAGGAACATACCGTATATATAACTTAATAACAATGGTGGCGCTATTGCTATAGTGAGAATAGTGCAACGTCCACAACGCTGCATTGTATGTCCGAAACTGACGACCTGTCCATTAACCACATCTACTCTGTCAACTTGTAGTCAACAAAAACACAGTAGCCAATGAGTCGCAGTAGGAATCCTCCTCCGCGGGGTCAAGGGGCCGCCCGTGCAAAACAGGTAAAGTGCATTTAACTGGCTCATATACATGTACAGATGTAAACATGACGGTGTTTTTTTTTGTTTGATGATGAACAGTTAGGACACGTCGTTACATTACCCCCTCTGTTACACAGATGGGGCTACTCCTTGACTTGTCCCCAGATGGAGGGGTGGAGGATGGAGGAAACGAGGAAGAGCTGGAAGCGGAGCTTCTGGCGCTAATGGGAGATGGAGGGGGGAAATCAACAGCAAAACAAAATGGCAAAGGTGAGTCAAAAAATGTTTTCCCTACCTATGCCCATTTTCTGTAATATAAGGATCGTGATTTTTATGCATGATGCTGAAGGATGAAATAATACATCATATTTCCTGTTAGCCCCAATCAACAACTTGAGTAAATATAACACTAATATGGATCAATAATTAGATTCATATTACATAGAACTGATCTAGAGACACTTTGTTTTTACATAGCTCCTGTTCCTATGGCCGAAATTGAGCGAATGGCAGCTCTGTGCATGAAAGATCTGGATGATGAAGACTTGGAAGATGAAGATTTGGATGATGAAGACTTACTGGTAGCCGACCACTCCTTCTCTCTGGTTCATTGTCTGAAATCAAAGTCACTCATGCATATAGTTGAGCACCCTTTCTTTACTTGTGTTGTCCTCATCGATAGGCAGAACTGAGTGAGGTGTTGGAAGATGAGGAGGAAACTCCCAAACCTGCACCTCCTGCCACCATTGTAACCGCCGCTAAGCCAAGCCCTGCTCCTCCTGCTCCTAGAGGTGCAGGTGGGCCGGAGTCCCGCCTTCTAGAACGTATTGACATGTATGAGACAGCCATTGCCAATGCGAAGGCTGCAGGGGAGACCAGTAAGGCCCGGCGCTATGACCGCGGACTAAAGGTAAACTAGAATGAAAATGAAAACCTCAAAGCGTCTTTTTGTTGCTAACTGCATTTTAGTTAGAGATGTTTTGAGATACTGAAATGTGCCATACATGAGATTACCTATAAATGTACAGATTCTGACTTACCTGTCTTATAAGGTTTGTTAATATTCAATTCTGTTCATGGGTATTTTCTTGTCTGTTTCATATTAGACTTTACAGTCAATGTTGGCATCTGTCAAAAAAGGAAAACCAATCAACGAGGAAGAGTTCCCACCACCTGTCGCCACTGGTGGAAAGCCCAATGTCCCGCCTGTTCAGCCTGAGCCAATCAAGGAGCGGCAACTGCCGTCACCAAACCTCATGCCTTCTCCGCCAATCAATCAGAAACCGCTGAGGGAAGCCCCGCCTGTAATCCCCAATGCTAAGCTTCACTTTCTCACCCCACCAAAGACACCTTCAGCTGCCATAACACCTGACACCCCAGCCATCTCCCCCCTCACACCTTGTCAGCCAGATTCACAGCATTCAGGTACATGAGCACTTTGAAATGCATTTATACATACACACACACACACACACACACACACACACACACACACGTTCTTTAATAATGACATGAAATCCCCAAAATATGAAGTAGAATACATTTTCTCTATACTTTACTGTTTGTGCTACTTAATTTCACTCTCTGGATTATCTTGTTAATATACCCATTTTATTTATCCCCATTTGAATGCATCTCTTCCAGAGCTCAAACAGGCTGTGTTGTCCAGACAGAGGGAGTACAAGATGGCTGCCATTCATGCCAAGCAGGGTGGGGACTCAGACCTGGCCAAACAACACTACCTAATCGCCAAGGTCAGACGAGTGTGTGTGTGTGTGTGTGTGTGTGTGTGTGTGTGTGTGTGTGTGTGTGTGTGTGTGTGTGTGTGTGTGTGTGTGTGTGTGTGTGTGTGTGTGTGTGTGTGTGTGTTGAATTACTAATAGAGTTCCTCTTGCTACATCTAGAAACTGGACTCTGTGGTTGATGCGTTGGACAGAGGGGAGTCTGTGGACCTCCGTTCTCTACCACCTACACCACCACCTGGTCAGTACAACCATAAGTCAGCCCTTTCCCTTCACCCTATTGGGCAATCTCACAATCTTCATCAATTGACTGAACTCAACGTGTGCCTACTGGTCACCTGCAGGAGATGCAGTCAAAGAGAGCCCTGCTCCTGCTCCAAGTCAGGCAAGCTCCAGACCGGCCCCTACACCGGTCCCTGCAGCTGCCCCTGCCCCTGTGGCCTCTGCTGGTATGATCCGTCAGGACAGCCCACCTGCCGGGGCCCGTCTGTGATTCCACTAGTTTGTTGGGGAATGGATTATTTTTTGTGGATTCTATGTAAGAGATAATGTACAGCGAGACGGTCATTATGTAAGGGATAATGCCTGACGAGGTGTCCATTAACAGAAATTAATGGACGTCACGGAGGTGTGAACGGTTGCTTCCGCGAAGTCCATTCATTTCTGTTAATGGACACCTCGAAGGGCATTATCCCGCTTATACCATGGTCACTTACGAAAGAAAGAAATATTTATTCAATTAATAATACTTTAATGTGTTTTAGAGTTAAAATCGTGAGGGGAATCGTTTTTTTTATTTTTACAAGTCGAGCGGACTATTTAATATCTCCCGTATGCAGGCGTTGCCAAGCAACGTGGCCATAGCGTCTTCATAGCGTCAACGTCTTTCCTAGGTGTACATTAACACTTTTTAACCTACACCCTCCAGCCAATCAGAATCGAGTATTCACCCAGACCATGGTATAATGCTAAATAAACCCTGACAGGGTGATGCCGGACACCGACACGAATTTGAAACAAAATATAACAACAAAAAATGATTTTGATTTTAAAATGATTTTATTCCTTCCGCTGAAAAAAATTATCTGTTAGATTCTACGGTTGGAAATAGTGTCCAGTAATTGACCAATCAGAATAGAGTATTCAACAAACAAAGTGTGTGTGTGTGTTTCCCAAAGACCTGGCTATCCCTGGGAGCATCGCAGAGGCCCTGCACCAGAGGATGGACAAGTACAAAGCAGCAGCAGAAACAGCCAAGAGCAACGGAGACGACCGCAAGTCTCGGATGCACCAGCGGATTGTCAAGGTGAACCGTAGTGTACACATGGTGCTTTTCACCGTGTGCATGGCTTGACACATTTATTTCTTTATTCTATATTTTCTATATTTTTGTGTATACATGTATCTATTTATTTTTTTCCGTTCTCTGTAGAAAAGAGAATGTCCTGCAACAACATGACTGATTCCATGAACTCAGTTCAGCTCATTAATTTCATTAGTATCGCTGTGACTTTTAATGAATGCTAATTAGGTTGAAAAAATCAGCATAAAGATCATTTTCTCATTTAGAAAACTTTTCCTAACATGAAACCTACTCAAAAGAGTGGAAACCTACATAGATATGATCTCAAATCTGATTCCAAAATCAATGAGTAGTACTCCCTGTTTTACTCCTATGTTTTCATCCTCATATAATATTGTTCTGGATGAGTTATGATGTCATGTACACATCCTAACCCTGTCCCCTTATTGGCCAACAGCAATACCAGGATTCCATCAAAGCTCATAAGGCGGGACGGCAGGTGAACCTGTCTGAACTCCCTGTGCCGCCAGGTAAATCCCCCCGGCATCCTGTCCACCTACTCTCCATGATGGAGCCCCAGTTGTTATCTAGTGCCCACATTGCAATAAAGTGTAAAACATGAGAACTGATTTCAACCTGCAACATTAGCCAATGCAACCTATCTGACCTCTGTATATACCCCTGAGGTTTTTGACACTGTCAGCCATATTTGGCTTGACTTCAACGCTAGGTGCCCCCCCACCCCCACCTAGCATTGCAAGCAGAGTCTGTGTTACGCTTTGTAAAGTTAGTCATCATCTCCACAATCACTGTAAGGTGTAGGGCCCGCATGGTCATTGTTTGTGTGTGCGTGTGCTCTATTACTAGGCTATCCACCTCTCCAGGGTTTAGAGACTGGTCAGCAGAATTTTATGGGTGTCCTGGAAACAGCCATGAAATTAGCCAATCAGGATGCAGATGCAGAAGTGGAGGAAGGCGAGGGAAGCCATGCAGATGTTGCAAAGGTACAATCATTGATAACTACCTTGTAGGGCTGCACGATATATCGCAAATCTATCGTCATCGCGAAATCAACGCTCGCGATGTACATACCGCAAAGATTTCTTAATTTGCGATTAAATTAAGCCTACATTTTTCGCGCATTCACACACAATGACATTATATTTGACCAATCCGATGCTGTCATGCTGCCCGATAAGCCCGCCCCCCACCAGTTTAAGCACATGGTGTTTAAGTTGTTGAGCGAGCGTTGTCGTGTTTGTTTGACCAGGTGTATTTTAGTTTAACTAAATTGTTGCACATGTTTCCTTGTGCTAGCCTTTTTGGCCAATAATAAGTGTTATTACTCAGGCCAACACAGTTAAAGTCTATATTGTTTCATACTATGACACATTTACGTTTGTGTTTATGAAAGTCCGCCTTTATTACGCAACTGCAGCGCATTTGGAAATGTCAACAAACAGATGAGCGCAACGCTTATGTCATATTTATAAAATGTATTTTAATCACACAGTCGAACCTTTGCAACATGTGAAACAGCCCATTGGCTACCATGCAGAATAAGCTGTTTTAAATTGCACATTTCAAATCGCGCAGACGTCACCGAGTCCGAACCCGACCCGGCCCGTCGGGTACCGTCGGCCGCTGGATACCCGACCCAAGCCCGACGGGACCCGTCGGGCTTGGGTCGGGTATCCAGCGGCCGTGACGTATGAAACGCGATGTTCCGATCGGTGATTCTGTGAGCGATCGCGAGGTCTATTCAAGCCGCTTATCCCAACTAGCTTCACCTGACGTGACTTAGCCGCCTATTTATCCTGGCTTGGCAATCGTGCAACCGAATAAGCCAGGATACCGCCGAGCAGAATAGTCCAAGCCGCGCTTACTCAATTATCCTGGATTTATGTATCCTAGTTTTGTGCAATACCCCCCAGGTGTATTTTAGTTTAACTACATTGTTGCACATGTTTCCTTGTGCTAGCCTTTTTGGCCAATAACTCACCATAATGGTGTATTTTTGTTTTTATTATTGTTATTTGATGTTGTTTTTCATGGCATCATGTATGCCTCAGAACCCATTCTGCAACACCTTCTTAGCTCAACAAATTAGTGGTCAGAAAAAAATGTTTATTATTTAAATTTATTATGAATGCTTTATGCAGTTTTATTGTTTTTATTTATTTCATCTTAATTTTGTTGACCATATAAGAAAATGTTTCAAGTGGGCAATTTTCCCAATAAAAGTTATGTTGCATTGCATGCATACGATGCATTTCTTTTTTTAATAGTCTAGCAGCAAGTAGAATGAAGAAAAACATTAAATATTGAAATATCGCAAGTTATATCGTCATCGCAGTACTCAACAATGTTATCGCATATCGCATATTTTCCCAATATCGTGCAGCCCTACTACCTTGGATGTTTTTCAATTTGAACTACAGTATGTTAACCTTCCCCCACCTGTAATATCTCTCTCTCTCTTGCTTTCGCTCTCGCCAGCCGGTCGCACGACCACAAGCTCCAAAGGCTGCTGCCCCTCAGGCCTCCGCCAAGCTGGGAACTAAAGGTGTGTGTGTGTGTGTGTGTGTGTGTGTGTGTGTGTGTGTGTGTGTGTGTGTGTGTGTGTGTGTGTGTGTGTGTGTGTGTGTGTGTGTGTGTGTGTGTGTGTGTGTGTGTGTGTGTGTGTGTGTATGTATGTATGTATGTATGTATGTATATATACAGTATGTGTGTGTGTGTGTGTGTGTGTGTGTGTGTGTGTGTGTGTGTGTGTGTGTGTGTGTGTGTGTGTGTGTGTGTGTGTGTGTGTGTGTGTGTGTGTGTGTGTGTGTGTGTGTGTGTGTGTGGCAGAGAGCCACAATTCACTTTGTCGTACTTTCGTGCACTTACAGCTCAACAGCAGCTGGATTTCTTATTGCTACGACGACAAGGATTCACGAATGCAGCACTGCGCTCTAAGCAGATGAAGGTCGACCCTAAACCTGCCCATTATTATTGTTTATTTTCTTCTGCTCTCTAGGGTGTGTGTGTGTGTGTTTTCTATGTTAGGGTTTCTGAATTTCACATTTAACTTTTGATCTGCCAGTGATTTGTAGTTTAATTCAGTTTATATATTTTGTCCAGGATATCGAGGGAGCAACACAGCACCTCAGACACGCCAAGGGGCTGGACTCCATGATCACAGCTGCGAAGGCCGGTCTGCCTGTAGATATTTCCAAGGTAGTGTATAAAGGTGTGTGTGTGGTAGAGCAGGGGTTTTCAAATTGGGTGAATGTGAGCCTCCCCTTAAAGTAGGTAAGGACAGCCGAGCCCCCCCCCCCCCCCCCCCCCCCAACCCCCTGACCTAACCCACTGCAGTAAATGCTTTTGTGTGTTCCAGGGCAGGCAATGATGACTTTCAATAACTGATCAAATGTAAATATTTTTTAATATTGTATTTGAAGACATTTTATTTCCACAACCTTTTAAAAAGTGCATTCATAAACGAGTCTTTGCAACAGCAAATCATTTCTTCATGCAGGCCTAATTGAGGCTACTTTTAAAATCACTGAACATCAGTAGGCAAGCCCGGATCTACCATATGGGCAACCTGGGCATTTGCCCAGGGGCCCTTGAGCCGAGAGGGGCCCTTTGCGATTGGGTATATATATTTTTTTCCCCATGGACATCGGTCGTCGGTCCGGGCTGTATTGTGATCGCGCACCCCCCCGCGCGTCGGTCGCCAGGCCGGGCTGTTCATATCAGTGGGAATATTGAGGCCTCGCTTCTGATGCGCAGAGGTGTTCAATGCGGGGCTGCACTGCAGAGAGAAATAAACGCAAGTCGTCCTCCACCTGCAGCCTTGATCTGTATTTATTTTTAATCAGGGTCAGTGCGGAAAACCCACACTCACACAAGTAGGTGGAGGTGAAGGGGATTATTTTATTTACGTTATTATTTTATTTACATTTATTTAAATTATTTTATTTTAATACCTTATTTTTTCTTCGCGTCTCGTCGCGCCTCCCCTGTGGCTCTTTGGCGCCTCCCAGGGGAGGCGCGCCTCACCTATTGAAAACCGCTGTGGTAGAGGAAGGTGGTGGGCAATGAGTCATATCACAGTATATGGTGTTGGGGACGTGTGTGTGAGAAAACAAGGGGCTTTAGTGTGTGTGTGTGTGTGTGTGTGTGTGTGTGTGTGTGTGTGTGTGTGTGTGTGTGTGTGTGTGTGTGTGTGTGTGTGTGTGTGTGTGTGTGTGTGTGTGTGTGTGTGTGTGTTTGCAAATACCTTCTAACACATTTCACACAATGACCATCTCTCTCAGTAATTCCAACTTTTTGTTCCTCAACACCTCCTTCTCCACATACCTCAGCTGTATCCACCCCGGCAATACATTGACTCACTCCACTGAATTCACATGGTCTCACCCTGTCCTCCTTACTGTATTTCACATTCTCCTTACCCCTATTCTCCCACCGGAGCCACCCACACTTACAAAATGTATACTCGTACTATTATTGCAGAACGCTGAATGATTATATTGTTCCAATGATTTATTTTTTTCCCTATACTGAATTTACAAAATACATAATGCATATACAAAATGCATATACAATAATAACAAATAAAATATGTCCAATGATTTTTCTAATCTACTTCCACCCTATTCTTCATGTCACCCGTCTCCTGTCTCGGGTCAGATTCCGGTCGCCCCGGTCAGCGAGGAAGACTTCTCCCTGGGTCGCTCCCGGACCTCTCCACTTTCGCCCCGCTCCAGCGAGCAGTACCACCAGCTCATGGAGCTCCTACGAAAGCAGCATGAGGTCAGAGCGAGCAGAACTGCTCCAGTCATGCACCACCTGTGTGGCTTCTCTTTATTTTTTGGTCCTCTGTACTATAATGAATCCCTTGCTGTGTTTTGGTACGACCAAATACAGGTACTACCATATGGTAGTAAAGCATAGTCAAAGAGTGAGGGTACCTCCCCTTCTAAATGTAAAGTGGCTTATATGTTCTACCTTGTTCTGTTATTACCATACAGAAATGCCGGGACTACTGCCAACAGTTCACAAAGATGGGAAACGTGGCTGAGACACTCAAGTAAGAGACATGCCTTGTTTGCGTGTTTGTTCATGTGTTTTTAAATGGCCTGGTGTCAATGATCTGAATGGAGTTGGAGTTCATTAGGAAGTGGAGCTCCTCCCGCCACAAGCTGTTTGCAGCATCGCTGCTGACTTAGTTTGTTTAAGGATTAACCCCAGCCGAGGTACACCTGAGCTAAATTGCAGTTGACCTTGACGTATTTCAGTGCATCTTGACGTATTTCAGTGCATCTCGCCCATGCGCATACATCATTCAAACTTCATTCAGCCTGCATGTGAAACTACCAAACCTAGCATCCTTTTATCCGACCAACGTTTTCTCTCTTTTTGTGCTGGTCTGCTCTGTCCCCTTAGGTTTGAGAGGCTAGCCGATGAGTGCATGAAGAATATTGATGTGCTTAAGAGGGCCCATGCCAAGGGCCAACCAGTTCCCAAGGGCCGCCAGGAGGAGAGGACCTTCAACGTGGTCAAGTCAGCCGCTCACTCATGCTACCTAACCTTGTGTCTTATAAGCACCACGCCCACAGACACAGATTTGGGTCTTTTTTTTTTGCAGATCACTTGCTGTGTTTGTTTGTGAGGGGGGGGGGGGGGTGACTGGGTAGGTGACTGTCGCTCATGGCGATGCTATTTGTTTCTAGGGCCAAACCATATGGTGAAAAAAATATATTGTGATTATTTTGACAGATCTCAGATTCCCACTATTAGTGGGAATGATCATTTTTGCATCACGATTTTCATTTTCACTGAAAAAACTATAAATATCATGATGTGACATTTGTTGGGGTCTGTACCGAAGAAACATGTTTTTTTACATCTGGAGAAAAAAATGTGTACACCAGGGCATCTCTGCAGCACTACAGTACTTAATTTATAATGGTGTTATAAATGTACATTACACATTTTTCAAAAATATTTTGATTAATTGTTCAGCCCTATTTGTTTCCCTATAGAGTCAACCCCAACCTGACGCTGAACGACATGGTGCTGTATATCATCAAAGGCATAAATCTACCCACTCCCTCAGGTATTGTGTGTGCATGTGTGCGTGTGCTATATTTGTCTACTATTCCCTTTTGTTCTCTTAATCGTCCTCTTCTCTATCGTCAGGTGTCTCTTCGAGCGATCTGGATTCCAGTGTGAAGTTTGAGTTTCCTTTCCCAAGTGCGGTGAGACACAGTTGCTAATTAATTCCAACACAACCACCACCAGCACCGTACAACGCAGGTTTAAAACCCCTCTGCTCATCTGTGCTGTCGTGTTGTCGCGACACAGGAGGAGGCCCAGAGGGACAAGACGGCCACTGTCAAGAGCACCAACAGCCCCGAGTTTAAAGAGCAGTTTAAACTGAACATCAACCGAGGACACCGAGGGTTCAAACGTGTGGCGTACACCAAAGGCATCAAGTTTGAGATCCTCCACAAGGGGTGAGTACAGAGGCATCGGGACGCGTACAGCATACACGCTTAAATTCCCCTGTGTTGTGTTTGGTACATAGACAAACGTTCTTTCCTCCATCTGTGCACAGCGGCCTGTTTAAAACCGACAAGGTTGTGGGCAGCGCTCAGCTCAAGTTGGAGGCCTTGGAGAACCAGTGTGAGATCCGGGAGATCGTGGAGGCGAGTGCCGGCGGCATGCAAACACAAAAAAACACTTGCGCACATGCTCAGAACTGGCCTATGCGTAACTCTGTGTGTGTATGTATGTGTGCGCGTGCGTTAGGTGCTGGACGGCCGCAAATCCACAGGGGGCAAGCTGGAGGTGAGGGTGAAGATCCGGGAGCCTCTGGGGGGGGCCCAGCTCCAGGTGGTGACGGAGAAATGGCTGGTGCTGGAGCCCCTCTCCTCCCCTTCCCCCACTGAGAGACAAAAGGAGCGGGTGAGCAGCGGGAGAAAGACGGGGGTGGTGGGGGGGGGGGTCTTTAGAGACATGGAGCAAGCAGCTGTGGGGGGAGGAGGGGGTAACATTGAAGGATAAGGTCCTATTGTCCTCCTCATCCTTTATCCGTTCCTTATCGCCCACTGCAATGGCGTCAATCATTTCAGTGTTGGATTCAAGAGGAAATGTGCCAAAGAGAAAAGTGGTGACAAGATAAAAATCTAATTTTAGAAATGTATTGATAACAAATCAAATGTATCATGTTGCCCATGTGTAATTCTCTTTCTAGGCATAATGCTAATTCAAATGTTTCTTTGGACAGCATATTATTTGCAGTAGATGGACGAGATAGTTGCCTTTGTGGCCTGCCATGGGTTTTATCGTATTTTAATAAGCCAACTTGTTTCCCCAAGCACAGCCATGTTTGAGAGACATTTTCAGTCCCATATTCTAACGCTCTTGTTTTATGGTAGCCACAAAACTCATTGAGTATATCGTTGTGTGTTTTCAGGCACCCTCTCCTCGATCAAAGCCCAGGAGCGAAGCCGGTCATCGAAGCAGCTCTCCTCCCAAGTACAAACTACACAGCTTCATGCTCATGAACCACGACAAGGAGAACTTTGAGAGGAAGGTAAGTGTATGTGCGTGTGTAAGTGTACTACCAGGCGGGGTGGGGGGGGGGGGTGCAGGATAGTCCAGTTGTCAGGGTGTTTGATTCCCAGCCAAAAGGTTCTGGGTTTTGTATGTGAGTGTTATAATAAGCAGTGTGGCGCATTTCATATAATATGAAATGGCCCACACACCGAGAAGCTTAACCCTCTCTCGGACGCGGACATCAACAACCACTGCTCCACACGTCCACACACACCTCACCGCCCATGCCCCTTCATTCGGACCTCGAAGTGTATCCGAAAAGGCACTTTGACGTCACGAAAAGAATGCCACCTGCGTTCAGAGCAGAGTGGAACGTTCCCCAACTGGTTGGCAGAGACTGGCAAAAACAGGATTTTACAGTTTTTCTAAATGACAGTCTTATTTTAGTAACAGTGACAAAATGGCATAGATTACTATGTTGTATCATATAAGATATATATTCATGTTTAAAACAAACAAACAAAAAACAATTTCAGGTTCACTGCCCCTTTTTAATGAAATTTAGATCAGTTCATCTGCTGAATGACACACTAGTAAATAATACTAGTAGACATATGTGAGTGTGTCCATGCTGAACATGCCCCATGGTGATGAGTGATCTGAGCACTCTGGACACTTCTCAGCTGGTGGAGTATAAGAGGAGCCATCGCGACCCGCCGCCAGAACTCCTCCAGCAATTCAGGGAGGTGCAACACAGACTGCAGTGGCAGAAGGCCCACCTAGAGAAGGGTTCCCCTGCTCGACTGGCAGGTAACACACACACACACACACACACACACACACACACACACACACACACACACACACACACACACACACAGTAGACATTTACCATGCTAAAAGACTGCAGACAGTGAGGGAAGAAATTGAAGAATTCAATAAAAAGCATAATTCACAAACCAGACAGTCTGGCAAGTGTTCCACACACACACACACACACACACACTAAACAAGTACCGTTATAGTATGTATGTATGTATAGACCCTGTGTTGAACATTCCAAACCACATTGATAAGTGCCCGCCCTCTCCCTCTCTCTGCATAGACTATGAAAGTGCGTTGCGGCGGTTTGTCCAGGGACTCACTGACTCAGTGAGAAAGTTCTCTAGCCAAGGCAACAGGGTGAGTACAGGGTCAAGAATGACACACACACACAGCCTGGTGTGTGTGTGTGTGTGTGTGTGTGTGTGTGTGTGTGTGTGTGTGTGTGTGTGTGTGTGTGTGTGTGTGTGTGTGTGTGTGTGTGTGTGTGTGTGTGTGTGTGTGTGTGTGTGTGTGTGTGTGTGTGTGTGTGTGTGACACTTCTATTGCTATGTTTGCTACAGGAGGCTGCCAAGGAGGCCCTGGGCAGGCTGAAGATGGTAGAAGCTGAGGTAAAGAGAGGCCTTCCCGTTTTTTTATTTATTTTTTATTTGGATTTCGATTGAGTGATTGATTGTTAGTTTGTCCTCAATATCGCGGCTCAATTACACTATTAATGACACTCACACTATCAATTCCTTTCTGTCCGTTTCAGCTGGAATCTGTGAGAAGGAAACGCTCTGCATGAGTGAAGAGAAAGAAAGAAAGACGATAAATGAATGGAGGAGTTAACAGATCACCGTTATAAACACACACAGAAACAGTAAAAAGGCTTGCTTTAAGAATTTCAACGTGGTATGGAATGGGGCTGAAATTATGGCTTATTTGCACTTGAAAACCAGATGAGAACACTACCAAACATACTCTGTGCTTATTTTTCTATCTCTTTTTTTTCATGTTGATTTCAGATTAATAGATTTCATGTTAAAGAAAAGGTTTGTGTAACGTTGTATATGTGTGCTGAGAAACTCCATAAACCAGAAGCTAAAAAAGGTGTCTTGAATAACTTCCCAAATTGAGCATGTGTGTTTAATAGGATTAATCTAATCTTCTTGCTCCTATATTCCCAAGATTACAGTGAATGGTCCTGTATGTAGGAAAGCGATATGACAGAGAAAATGGGGCTCTGGGCACCTCTACATACCATAATGAGGGATTAATGTTTGTGTCACCAAGGAGATAACTCATTCATTCACAGAGCCGTCTTAACGGTTTTGGTGGATCTAGAGGGGGTGCATAGTGAGGAAACTGTAAGCTTCCTTTTATTAATCTATTACCTGTTCCTCTATAATCTACCTATCTCAAATATATATATATATATATATAGTTTGCCATGCAGTAGAAAATGGAACATGTGTATAACTTCCCATACTGCCTAGTGTATAACTACAGGGGAGGACATCTTGAATGATCTTGAAATGGAATGATGTGGCGTTGCTTGGTCTGTGCGCTAGTAATATGTTTCATATGTCATTGCAGCAGTAAACTGCAGTATGTCTTTAGTTGCTGTACTAACCTTGTTGCATCGACTATATTTAAATTCTACAATGTTTCAGTTGGAATTGGTTCATGCATTGCAGTGAGTTATGACTATTGCAGGTTATCTCTGTTTGTTTCATCTCTGCCACCTCATTGTAGTGTTGACTGCCGGCGGTTTGTGGAGCCGTGTGTTTGCTCTAATCTCCAGCCCACTGATTTCAGTGGAAGATGCATTAAATGAATCCTGGTGGAAGCTGGCCTGGTTCAGCTCTGGGCTCCTTCCTGCAGACCAGAGTGGTCCGTTCAGAGGGCAACCATCTTGTCCTCTTTTAAATGCTTCCCTCTCTTTTTCTTCCACTCACTGATTGTGATTGTAAAGAGATTTAGGAATTACTTATGTTGCACTTAACATTTGCCAGAAAAGGGAGTGCTCCAGTGCTTCAGCGTTAGTGGAGATGTCATGCCCACTGCCGAGGTCTGATGTAACCCTTGGATGTCACTGATGTGTCTGTTTGTCTGCACTTTGCACTTATGGGCATATGTTGGACCCCTGTTTGTATCTCTCTCACCCTCTCTTCTTTTCATCTCTAACTTCTTGTCACCCTCCCATGTCCTACCCTCTCCTTTCCTGTACAATAAGCATGCTACAATCTGTGTGCAACAGAGGAGGTTCCATGTATTTGATCAATATATATAAAATACAGCCAATGCAAATATGCTGGGTTTGGAAAATGCAAGTATTTTCATGTCTGTTGTATCATGTAATCAATCAATCAATAGATACAATTTAATTTGCAGCAAAAAATATGTATGTCTTGTGGTGGAAATGTGTGGGTGCCTGATTATGGAATATTGTATGTTTATTTTAAGGCGGGTTATGGCAATATTAAAATGAATTTTAGACAAACTTGTGTTTAACTATTGGAAAAGCTGGAAAGAATTATACTTTCCCTTTTCTGGCATTTCATTATCTGAATTTGAGAAATGACCCATAGCTTTGTGACTTTGTCTGATGACAATATAGCATTGTATTCCAGAAACATGTTTATACCATATTTTGTGTAAAAATTAATTACATTTTGGTAATGCAATCTATTTTCAGCCTTGTGGGTCAGCCATATGCAACCACTGAAAGAGCCAAGTGTGGCAGGGGGTCCTCAATTGGCGGCCCGTGGGCCAAAGCAGTCCTGCCAGCAATGTTTCTCTGGTCCTACTCCCCCCACTCACTCTTATGAACATTTTATTAGTCTGTGATCATTGATTTTTGTGACAAGATGGATTCAAATGAGGCAATTGTCCTGTCTGGAAATTGATCAGAAAGATAAGGATATCAGGGCCAACATAGGCTTGACAAGGGTCCTACATACACTATATTACTGGAAAGACTTTGAACAGGGTCTCATTGTTGAGTTGGGAGGTGTGTGTGTGAGAGAGAGAGAGAGAGAGAGAGAGAGAGAGAGAGAGAGAGAGAGAGAGAGAGAGAGAGAGAGAGAGAGAGAGAGAGAGAGAGAGAGCATGATTGAGAGAAAGACTGTGTGTGTGTGTCTGTCTGTCTGTCTGTCTCATTTGTACACGTACAAGTGATTGTGCAACAGAGTGTGGGGTTGGGGGTACGTGTGTGTGTGTGTGTTGTGTGACTCCACATGATTTGCTCCATGCAAATTCGGCCCCAGGTGAGACCTATATGACCGGGGGGGGGCTGCTCCATCCTGACCCCTGACCTACAGGGGCAGACCGGGTCCAAACAGCTGGCTAATTAAATAAGCTATGCTTCACTCACGTGTCACGTTGCTAATGTGTTACTCCTTCATTATGTATGGCGGCTAGTCGCCCTTTTTTTGACAGCTTGCGGTATCCCTGCGCTTGTAACACACCGTCTCAAGACGCACGGCTCCGGGTTGAGAAAAGAAAAGAAAAAGAAAAAACTCGGCTTGGCTGTTATGCTAATATCAAAAACTGAATGCTAATGGCTTCCTTACAAAGGGGTGAGGACGGAGGGGGGATGGATGGGGGGGGGGGGGGGGGGAGGCGGTGTCACTGGGAGGCTTGCAGAGGGCGCGATAGGTAGGAGGAGGCGTGGAGAGACCGCTGCTGCTTCCTGCTTTAGAGACCACGTGGTTCCGCGTTCTGCCCCCACAGCGCGAGCGGGTTTCGCGCGAGAGACCTCTCTTCCCCATCTTCCCTTCCTGTCCTCCTCGCTAGCTCGCTAGCTAGCCTAGCCTAGCACCCATTCTCCGACGCCCCCTTTTCTTTTTTTATCCATTCCCACATACCCCCCCACCCCCACACACACCCCACCTCACCCCCACATCCCCTCTCTCTCTCTCTCTCTCCCATTCATACCCCCCTTTTTTCCTTTATTACTCTGGGACAGAGTCGACATCCAGGCCGTTGTCACGTCTACTGAAGTCTCTGTGTGTGTGCGCGTGCGTGCGAAGTGAAGTGTGTGTGTGTGTGTGTGTGTAGTGTGTGTGTGTGTGTGTGCGGCGCCGTCCACCACCATCTCTCTTTATCGTTTTTGGGTCATGACGCTGGAAGCGATCCGCTACCGGTCCGGGTCTCTGCAGATCCTCAACCAGCTGCTCCTCCCGCACCAGACGGTCTACGATGAGATCCGGTCCGTGCAGGACGCGTACGAGGCGATCAAGTCCATGAAGGCAAGGCTAATTAACACTTGATTGATTTATGTGCTTTTAAGAGAAAAAAACAACAACAACAACAACAACACAATTGGATTGGGTCGTGTGTGTGTGTGTGTGTGTGTGTGTGTGTGTGTGTGTGTGTGTGTGTGTGTGTGTAGTCCACGCATGGCCGTCCCTATGCGTGTCGCTTTTCGTTGTAAAACTGTGGATGCTATGGTCGCCACCCAGCCGACTCCTCGGTCCTTTTGTGCTCCCGTTGGTTCGCTATCGGCCTGGGAAATGGTACCTGATGGTGAACTGCTTTTTGAGTCCGGGTCTAGTGATCACCCCCCCCCCCCCCCCCCCCTCCGAACCGAAAGCCCAGGCGATGCGTTAAAAAAGAGGATGGGGGGGGGGGGGGGGGGGGACATCATGTATCACTAAGGATGCCCACTTAAAATAGTCCATTCATAATCTCCTCCTCTCTCTCTCTCTCTCTCTCTCTCTCTCTCTCTCTCTCTCTCTCTCTCTCTCTCTCTCACACACATCAGGGGTACCAAACTATGTAGGATACCTTCGTTCATGTATTGGGGTTTTGAGATGCATCCCAGGTATCTGCACATGGCAGCCATCCCACCCATTAGACGTATACCCCCCCCCCCCCCCCCCCAACCAACCCTTTCACTGGTGGAGATTAATGATGAATTATTAATGACCCTTGCCGGGGTTTTTGTTCGCGTTTGGGTCTTGATCTCTCGCTCTGTGGCGTCTCGCGTCACTTTATTGATCTTTATCTCTCGCGGATGCTGAATAGCCTCATTACCGACATGTTCGGCCGGAGTAGTGTTTCTAAATGTGAAGCATAACGGCTGGACAACTGTAGGCACCGGTACCACGTTGCATATGCGGTACTACAGAGTTGAGGGAATATGGCACATGAGCGACCCCCGCGTCGATGTCGTCCTGACTGTAGGGAGCTGGAGCATCCCTCCCAGATGAGATATCATCTCCACAGAGATACCGTGACAGGCCTCCTCTTCTGTGCACCTGCACATGCTAGGTTATTCTCACAGTACTAATTAGCCATTCAACCGACGCTTTGAGCCAAAGCGACTTACAGACACATTTAGGACCAGGTAGGGGTTAGTTGGGCATCTTGCAGGAGGTTGCGGACGTGGGGATGAAACCTATAACCGCAGACGGTAATAATTTGCTTAATTCTTAATAAGATCTTGATAGCAATCCACCTTTAGGAGACGTCATATCTTCATCATCTTCTTCCTGCTCTGTTCCGGTGTGACCCAGGTGCGCGGGGCACCGGCCATCGCCATCGTGGGATGCCTCAGCCTGGCGGTGGAGCTGAGGGCGGGCGCCGGCGGCGACGACCCCGTGACCTTCATCAGAGAGTCCCTGTGCCACCTGACGTCGGCACGGCCCACGGCGGTCAACATGGGCCGCGCCGCACGCGAGCTGATGGAGTTCGCCGAGAACGAGAGCATGGAGAAGAACTCCGAGCAGCTCCGCGAGAGGTAGGGAGGGAGGGAGGGAAGTGGTGGGATGGTGAGTAGGGAGAGGAGGAAGGGATAAGGGTTAGGAGGGAGGAAGTGGTGAGGAGGAATGGGGTTGATGGAAAGGAGGACACCAGAGGTATGGAAGTGGACAGTTTGTAGAAGTTGTTATTTTGGATTTCAGCATTTTACCATTCTCTGCACAAAAGGAACAAAAAAGTTGACCAAATAGTTATTTCTCACTCCTTTAACTATCTAATAGCTTTAGAAACCCAAAGAAAACGCAGCATTCAACAAAGGCGGTACATAAATAAATAAAATAACTAATCTCATGAATCTCATGTCTCATATTACAATATCATTGTAGTCCAGATCTCTCACAGAGAGACAATGCTTCGAAGAAAAACAAAAGGAATGAAAGGGTGAGACAGTTCAAGCGTGACGGTTTAAAGCGTGAATAGAAGATGAGCACAATAAGTAGCTCTGAGAGGGGTGGTCACACAAAACAGTACACAGTACACTGTTCTAGTATATGGTGTATGTATAGCATACGGTACGGTAACACTGAGCAGATGGAGTGGGGAGCTAAAGGTACATTCACCCACAGTGTGATCACCTGGATTGAGGAGATGCTGGAGCGCGACGTCAACGACAACAAGAAAATCGGTAACTATGGCGCCCAGCACATCCTGTCCGGGGTCCCGAGGGATTCCGTCACCATCCTCACGCACTGCAACACCGGCTCCCTCGCCACCGCCGGATATGGTACCGCACTGGGTAAGAAGAGTGTGTGTGTGTGTGTGTGTGTGTGTGTGTGTGTGTGTGTGTGTGTGTGTGTGTGTGTGTGTGTGTGTGTGTGTGTGTGTGTGTGTGTGTGTGTGTGTGTGTGTGTGTGTGTGTTTTTTATATGTAACAATGACACCGAGCATTTAAAATGGGTTCTGGAGTCCAAATTCACAATATTGGAGAGAGTTGTCCCCCCTGCCCCCTCCTATCGGGCAGTGGGCGAAATAAGAAGAGGGCGGCGCCAACTCGGTGAATAGTGAATCCCACGTTCCGACCCGGAATAGAAATTTCAAAGGAGAACATACTGACTGTAGCATTGTTGTTGGTAAGCCAGTATTTCCACTTGGCATATTACCTTAATCTCTGATGACATATCGGGGTAATTTTAGGATTCAGTACGTCTGTTACATTTAGCGCCGACCAGACATCAGTGATGAGCATAGCAGCAGAAATTGACAGGAATTAGATTTTGTTGAAGGGGGTGGCAGTTATTTATACATGTGTTGTAGGCGTTGTGCGCAGTCTCCATGCGCTGGGCCGGCTGAAGCGGATGTACTGCACTGAGACGCGGCCGTACAACCAGGGTGCCAGACTGACGGCGTACGAGGCGGTGGCAGAGGGCTTCCCCGCTACGCTCATCACAGACAGCATGGCCGCCCTCACCATGAGGGAGCGGGGAATCACAGGTACGCTGTGTGTGTGTACATTCCTTTGTGTACACACATATATTGGAACATGGGTTGAAACATTGTGATGTTTCATTTCCAAGCAAAGTTAGTCTACTTTTCCTTTTATTCTCTCTCTCTCTCTCTCTCTCTCCCCCCCCGTTCTGCCCCTCAGCTGTGGTGGTCGGTGCAGACAGGGTGGTTGCCAACGGCGACACGGCCAACAAGGTGGGCACGTACCAGCTGGCCATCACCGCTAAGCACCATGGGATCCCCTTCTACGTGGCGGCGCCCAGCACATCTTGTGACCTGAGTCTGGAGAGCGGCAGGGACATCATCATCGAAGTGCGCCCTCCGGAGGAGCTCACCAGCATCAACGGAGTGCCCATAGCAGCACCAGGTGAGGGGGCGGTGTGGTGGTTTGTGAAACTGTGCTTTGTGCATGGATCTAGTGTCCATTAGCTTAGCCTGGCCAGAACTCACGACTGTAGAGTGAAACGGAAAGGGATGCCCCCAGGGAGTGTATCATAATCGTGCTTTGGTCAAACACAGCGATGTAGATATGGAGAGAACGACAGAGGCAAATTAAAGTGTGTGTGTATCCCAGGGGAGATTAAGAAGATAAGTGTATCCCAGGTGGGTTTTGTGTGGTGCCGTGTGCTTTTAGAGGACACGTGCACAGCTACAGCCCAGTAATTAAAACACACTTATTTAATAAAGGGTTGATGCCCCAATCCCACCCCACCCCCGTGCGCACGTGTGTGCATGTGTGTGTGTGTGTGTGTCTTGTCTGACAGCTTTCTCTTCTCGTGGCCATCTGTTAAAAACCTACTTTGCATGAGATTGTAAGAGGCCACTAATCTCATTGTGTGGCGTGTTGCTGTTTGGCTGCAGGTATCGAGGTGTGGAACCCATCGTTTGACGTAACTCCGCACCAGCTCATCACAGGAGGCATCATCACAGAGCTGGGTGTCTTCCTCCCCTCTGAGCTGCAGGCAGCGCTCACCGGCCGCCTAACCGCTCTTTAGACACACCAGCACCCTCTACTGGCCAACGAGTGCAACTGCCACTGAAATGAATGCTCCCCAACAGTCAGACACTTGTCGTCGTGCACACACACACACAAACACACACACAGCTATTGTTGTGGTGAGATAGAATTCATTACACTGGTTTAAAACAAAAAAAAAAGAACAAAAAAAACAATCAGTGTTACATGTCTGTGCACAAAGTTTGCTTACATGCATCAAATACGCAACACACACACACGCTGCAGGGATTTAAGCAGACACACAAGTACATTCTGCCCTTAATTTTCTTTTGTTACTTTTTTTTTTGTGGCCTGCTTTCCTTCTCATATATCCGTGTATGTAGTCTCTTCTCTCTGTGACCCCGTCTAAACGGCTTCTGTACCGAAACGTAGTGCTCAGCTCCACTCCCTTCCATGAAATACAATTTGGCAGTTTCAGTTACAGTCAATAACACGGCTTCCTTTTTCACTGCAGAGGAAAAGTAGATCTCTTTTGGACACGTGGGATTGCCATGTAAAACCCCAGATTTGGATCAGACTTGGTGCTAAAAGTGGGACTAAACTGCTGCTACCAATTTGTAAATATATAACCTTATTCTTAGTGTGTATATAGTGTATACAAACTAACCCATTATGTTTAAAGGTAGCAATCAATCTAAGCAAATATTTGGTTGTATCAAACTAAATTCAACCCAAATCACAAAATGTTATATTAACATTTTATTTTTTATTTTCTCTATGTAGAAACTTTTTGAAGAATAATCCAAGCAAATTGATGGGCCATATTCCTTTTTAATAGATTCATTGCGTAATATGACTTATGATTTTTACTTACACACACACACACACACACACACACACACACACACACACACACACACACACACACACACACACACACACACACACACACACACACACACACACACACGTTTGCTACCAAATTTCTACCACCAAGTTAACTTTGTGATCACTTCTATATAGTCAGCTGAGGCCCATGATGGAACATGGCTTAATGTATACAGTCATGTCTATGTCGGTGTCTGGTTATTCCTAATTATTGTGCTCAACCCCATTACCTGCCCACCGGGAAACATTGCATGAGAATACAAACAGGTACCGATCGAGCGAGAGGGGAGGGGTTCTTATAAGAACTGCTTCTCCTCAGAGCTGAAATATTTTCAGCTATTGTATTTCTGTTTCTACCGATTCAACTGTTGTAATTTTGTAGTATGAACATTGTTTAGTTGCGTGGGGTGTTTTCTATTCATGTAGCTATCTTTTACTTTGTCAATGAAAAAATAAGGCCTGTGATGGCTTATGATTAAGCTTATGCCAGGCTGTTTTATTCCTTTAGAGCTTTATTTAGAGCGTGATTGACTGTAAGGATTGTTCCTCATAATTAATTCAGAAGGCTAATTGTATTGGGAGACCATCTTACCCACCAGTCTAGTGTTTGAGATCAGTGGCCATGTAGAACAGAAGCTTTAGTCCGGCCCCACTCCGCTATATGGATCACATTATGATTAGAGTACAACCGGGGGTCTTCCCTAAACCAATACAACTTCCTTTCTAAAAAAGAGAACAAGGTTAGGGATCACAGGCTGGATCAGAGAACATGCCTACTCACGTACCTGAATGTCACAAGCCCACACTCTGGGGGGGCCTCAACACTGCTCACTGCCTTAAACAACCAGCAAGTTTGATAGACGGCTCCCAACATGTGAGTACAGCCAACAACGACAACACTGCTGTTGTGGTCTGTCTGTCTGGGAACTAGCATGCCAACATGAGGGACAACCACCCTCTGTCAACACACATGCTGACGTTTCATGTTTTAAAGGGCAACTAAGTCACACACTTGTTTTTACTGTCTCTCTCTGGAGTGCAGATACTGCACTATATATATATATGTATGCATATATATATATATGAATGATTGTTGAAAGAAAATTACAAGCTAAATGGTGCCATTTTCGACTGGTAATTCTTAAATTCATGTAAAAAAAAACAACTTTCCACACCTTTTTCGCACAGAACTTCTTCCATTTAACCTTCCCACTCTGTCCACCTGAAACTCTCACAACCGCTCCACCATCTTATGTAAATTACACTTGCATATTGTGTTTGAATTGTTATTTCTTTTTGTATTTAATGTTATCACGTAAACAAGTTGGGGGGGGGGGGGGGGGGTTTAGACATTGTTCCAACAAAAAAAAAAAATGTAGCAACTTTGTTGGCACCAAATGAAGTCAATGTAAAAGTGTAAATCAAGTCTTTGTTTATGATCTGTTTATTCTCATTAGTGTATTGCCCCCACACACCGTTTAGTTCCTAGTAATAAAGCTGTATCATCAGTATAAACACCACTGGGAAGCCTCCTTCACATACACATTGCACACTACTATGCTACCTCCATCCGTACAGCAATGATGCTCACCTTTCTCCTGGTTCGTTTCACTCACCCCACCCACTCCTGCCTAACGGTGAGCATACACCTGCTAGGAAAGGTTGCTAAGAAGGCCCTCTTTAAAAGTGGATATTATTGTATCTTGATGTACTCTTAAGAACACAAGGCCATCGTTAGCACTGGGGGTGTTTTTGGTTTCTATAAATATTTTTTTCTGTGAAAGTGCAGTCATCCAATAAGAGTCCTCTTCCACATGTGTACCATTGAACAAAGAAGTGAATAAAACCACCGCATAATGTCTTGGGTGTGTGTTGTCTGTGGGCCCAGCAACGTCAGTTGCTGGTGTTTGATTGCTCCAGCACTGTGTGCGGCGGTGTGTGTTGTACTTTTGGGTCTTCTGGTACAGGGCCCGGTGTCGGTACTCCTCCGAACCGGAAGGTGGCGCCACCGCCTCAGCACGTGCTACGGGGAGGAGCCCGTCGGGTCAAGGCGCCACCGCTTCCGGGTCACGGTAAGCCAACCTGTGAACAACATGGCGCAAGGTAAACAGAAATTTAAAGATCAGCGACCAGGGTCGTCCAAGAAGCCAACGCAAACCAAACAGAAGGGACCTAGAAAAGGAGGTATGTTATTTTTCATAAGTGCACAAATGAAAGGCTCCCGGACGTGAAATAAACATTGTACGCATGTCGTTAGCACATTTCCACGTGACACAAACTGGTGGGAGTACTTTTTTTGATGTTTTTTAGCAGTACCTGTTTTCGTTACAACTGGTTCACCAGACATGTTTGTTTATTCCAAAAAGGGAGGACCATTGCACCTAAAAAGGCCCACGTTGTCCAGCAGCAGAAGCTGAAAAATGTAAGAAAGTGGGAGTTTATATCCATTTCTATACAATAAAAAAGTGATTTCTCAATTAAATGGTTTTCTGGAGTATGTGAAACATGATCATGTACGTCTATGTTGAAGATTCTGGAGGTGGCCATCAGGAACAAGATTGAGCAGGAGGTGACCCAGCAGGCCAGCACCAAACTCCACAAACGTCTGAGTGTCCTCAAAATGCCCGAAACTAAAGCCGGTAAAGGACCCCCAGCCGGTAAAGGACCCCCAGCCGGTAAAGGACCCCAAACCAGCTCCCAGTAGACATGGAGACCCCCTGGTGGTCAGGCACCATGTTGTTAAATGGACACCAAGGAGGACTCTTCTGGAAATGACACGAGCTCATCTGTTTAATCATCTTAAATAAAGCAACAAGGAACTATGGGACATAATATTAGGAGGACGTATTTGGGGTACTTGACGTCACTAAATTGTGAAGCAGAAAGGACAGGATATAGTGGTGTATTTTTTTTTATTATTTGTATATTCAGCAGCTTCTTGTGTTCCTTGTTCTTTGACCAAAGTTTGGGCAGTGGGATTTAAGTAGCCTCTATAAATATATAATACAGTACAAATGCAATTAAAATGGAGTTGATAATTTGCTGTTTTATATGCACTCTTGTCTGCATGTGGTCATTGTTATTCTGACTCACCGGATGTGAGGTTGTTGGTATAAGCCTGCCACCGGGCGGCTATTTCCGCCTGCATTCCCCTCCCATTTCGCTATCTGCCTGTTAACGTTTTCAAACTCCCCGTCGCTGCGTGAAACAACCTCCGAGCAAGCAACCTAAAATGGCAGAAATTGATCGTGCATTGTTTAACGTTGACATTTTCATTTTGCGGGGATTTAACCATTTTAATGGCAGGGCTCGCGTCCCCACGTGCAAATGTCCCACCACCAAAACAGCCGCCTCCCCTCATTCTGCGCGTGCGCCGTCCCTGCGTCCCTCCTGGGGTTAGCCCCGCCCACGGCTTAACGAAATGCAAACAAGAGAGGTTTTCTCGGAGAAGGGTCCAGCCTCATAGACTATATATATATATATATATATATATATATATATATATATATATATATATATATATATATATATATATATAGTCTATGGTCCAGCTGCAGAGGTCCAGGCCCCACCTCCACCCTAGTCCACCCAGCTGTGGACCCTGCACTACACGCTCATTAGCATACTTCGTAATTAAGCTAATCAATTAAGCTCAACTTCCTGTTGAGATATATGCAGTATATGCAAGAAGAGACCATGCTCTGATTGGTACATGAATTGTAACAGTCGTGTTTTAATGCCCTTTTATCAGACCTATGAATTTGTCCCATAGGCTATAACAGGGAAAGGTCCTTAATTCCGCTGGTTTGACAGCATGGAAAAAACCCACCACATGTGGCAGGGAAAGTGTAGGCCTATATGCAAAAAGCGTGAATTATTGAATTATGAATGAATTATGAATTATAACCAAGCCTTTTTAATTACCTTTTATCAGATCTATGCATTTGACCTAGCCTAGAACTCTAGACACCCCCTAGCGGCAGCAAATTTATCTGGCAGCTAGGTAGGTCTAGCACGGCTCCGTCGGCTTTTTGGTGCTGGAAACACCAAGTATGTCAGACCAATCACAGCGTGAGGGGCGGAGTCGGAAGCCGGGCTACCATGACGACAGAGTTGCGACGGTTCCGTGTTAGGTAAACAATGGCTGCTGCTGCTGGCGAACGGCTGTCTTTCCACTCGGCTTTGGCCGCGACTCTTCAAGACTTGAAGTTAACATTTTATTTGAGAAAAGAACAAAGAACGGCACTGAAGTCTTTCCTCGAAAAGAAATATTTATTCTGAGTTTTGATTAATTACGTAGTCTGACTACGTCACCTTCTTCGTTGCTCTGATTGGTTGTAGCTATCCTATTGCGTGCAGAGGGAACTTGAAAGACAACCGTTTATCCCGCCCACACTGCCAATGGAGCTGAGCCAGACCTTACATCTTTCTGATGTGGGTCTGGCTTGCCAGGCTACATTTGACCAATAGGCTGATGAAAATATAACTATGTATAGATATTATGTAATATAACATAATATAGCCTACATCACTTCAACAGACCCTTTCCCATAGATTTGTTCTTTCTTTTAAGTCTTGGCATTCATATTTTACCCAAACCTTCTATGGACCTGCTATGGGGAGTTTTATTTTGAAGAATGTATTCAATTTCAGACCGGAAGTAGAATTCGTAATTTATGCTGGCTTTACACTGTCACATATAATACACTTATTTATTAACGATAAGCACGACAAAAGCATAACAAACAATACATAATGTAGCCTAAACGTCAAACCAAATGTGGTCAGTCATCTTATAGGCCTACTTATACAGCAACACGGTTTTTCGGGAGTTAGGCGACGGGACAAGAACGGGAGGCGTGGAAACGACGGGCCACGTGGACACGGACCATCGCCGCCTTTTTGCGATCAGTCGGTGTTTTCAGACGCCGTTTATTGCACTTTTTCTTATTTTACGTTTTTCGGCGTAATTACAGCAGACTTTGTGGAGAACCAGAATTAACTGTTGTTCAACTTCGTAGCCTATAATACATCCGTGGTATTCAATCTGCATATTATTAATTTAAATGTAAACCTTTTACTGTAGTCTATTAAAGAACACGTGTAGTCAGGTCAATGTTATTTGTATAGCACTTAGTTACAGTCTCAAAGGGCTTCACAGGCCACACGTTTGCGACACCCCCTACCCATGGGGGCAGATCCCGAAAAACATGAATTGTCCCCCCCAATAAAAATACCCTCAATTATTCGAAATTGAACAAATGTATTTTCAGACTTCACATTCTTCAAATTTTAGATTCACATCTAAAATGAAATGATTTAAATGGTGGAACAAATGGTACACAATATTTACACAACTTGGTTAGGGCTTCATATCTTGATATCCATCCATATCAATTAGTCATGCATAAAGTAGTCCCATACACTGGAAGATGGTGAGGAGAATTGGCGATCTGGGAGGGTTGGAGGGAGGTGTAAGATAAGAACATGAGTAGACATTAGGCCTACATGCCTGAGACCCTTTAAATTATGATTTACTAATATAACAGTTAAGTAAGCAGTGATACGCGCTGTTGGCTGTTTAGGACAAATACACAAGAAAGGTAAGCACAATAAATGATTCCCTGTGCAGTACTTTTTGAATGATATGGCGGCATGGTATGAGTTGCATACGGGCAAAAAAACAAAAACACTTTTGTGTCCCCCCCCCAATCCTGATGTGACATCGGATCTGCACTCCTGCCCCTACCTAACCCCAGCCCCCCAAAGGGCAAACTCCCTTCATTATCAAGGAAGAAACCTTGAGAAGGCACGCAGAGGGGGGGATCCCTTCTTCCAGGGATGGTTAGGAGTGCAATGGGTGCCATAAGTGACACACATAGTGTTGCAAGCAGACATTTTACAAAAAATAGAAAAAAGTGTTTGGCCACGGTGATGCAACACACTAAAACAGTGACAAGGGCAGGGTGGACATAACCACACACACACGCACACACACACACACACACCAATATTATACTCATCATTACTCAATCTAATAACATTATCACTGTACTATAATGGCAAAGAGTATATAAAGTAATAGGACTAATATAAAAAATATTGTATAATTTGGACGGCAACATTACATTAAATTTGCTGCTCTGTGACCTTACATACAAACGTTTAATAATGTTATAATATATCAATGTTTAATCTGTTTACATATGAAACCAGAATAGCATCACATGAAATATGAAGATTTTACTGTGGAATTTGTAAGAACTAGCTACTGTAATTCACGTACGCAACTCACACATTATTATGAATTTCTCTGCTTTCTGGCCTTGCATTAAACCCTTAGCCCCACAGGAAATATGGAAGGATTTCGAAATAACAGCAAATGTAATTCTCTTACGTGTATGGTAACGTTCATACCTCATGATGTCTAATCTTGCATAAAAACCTTTTCTTTAAAGTTTAGATTAAACCAGTGTAATATAGGCCTAGTTCTGGATGGTATGTCATATCAAATATGAAGGGATTTTACGGTAGGTTAGATGTTTGATGTTTTTTGTATGCCATACCGTTTTATTGCACTTTTTCAAGTTTAATCAAACATAAAAAGCTTTCCTTCAAAGATTAGCAGATGAAACCAGTGTAATGTAGTTATGGATGGTCTAGTCTACTTATATATATATATATATATATATATATATATATATATATATATATATATATATATATATATATATATATGAAGAACATTGAATATGAAGAACATTAATATGCAAGGTGCCTTCATTTCAGTTCATTATAGTGGGCAAGGCGGTAGGCCTGCATGTTGACCTTGGCCACATGTAAGCAGCTGCCCGTTGACGCAAGACTTCACGACGCAGACTCCAGACGCAGACCCGTTTCAGGAAAGAGACGAGGTTAGGGAGAGAGCCGTCATGTTTTGTCCTTGTTTTTTGATCTTGAGGAAAGGCGGAAACGTTTAATTATTAAACACCGATTAGGCTATTTGAACCGGTAGCCTAATTCAAAACGTGCCTGTGCGCGTGGGACACGGTTTTAAAGCGATACGTGACGCGTTCAGTTTGACGGTCCGTCGTCAGGTCAGCCTCCAACGTCGAGACCCACCTCGTTGCGGTTTTACCAAATAACCATGATATAAAACGAAGCGTGTCACGGTCTGGTTTTGGGGTCCTTTTTTTGCCGCACATGGCGGCCAGCAGGAGACCCCCCAGCAGGGTGTCTCGGGTCTGCCTAGCATAGCGCCGTCACCGTCGGTACCGACACCACGCATGGCGGCGCATCGCGGCTTCCTGCTGCCGCGCGCGCGCTGCCGGGAGCGGGGCGACGTGGACCCGGAGGAGAGGAGGAGGAGGACGCGCTGGGCCCAACTGTTTGACCAGCTGGACCTCAACAAGGATGGTCGGATCGACGTGGTGGAGCTGCGGACCGGACTGGCCAGCCGCGGGATCTCCCGGTCCTCCGTGGATAAGGTGAGACCCCCCCCCCCCATACCCCCCCCAGGAGAAAGTCGGTCTGGACCACAGCGCAAATAGTCCCCCCCTGGTCTTCCTGTATCATGTGACGTGTTGCTAACAATATTAAAAAACAACAACATTGCAATAATGTAGATGATATTGGATCTATACATAACAGTTGCATCGGTTATGTGCATTGCATGTTGCATAACACGCGTCCTTGAGTTACAATGTCTCACTGAGTTAAGTGCTCAAAAACCCTGATGATTAAAGGATTATCTTCATATCACGGTAGGTCCTGTGGTCTGATAACGGCTGGACGTTTTATCAACTCATGGTTATGCTTGAATAATTAGGCTAAGCATGTTATGTTATCTGGTGGGGGATTATTGCAGATATATTAACTTGAGTGGCTTTCAGCAGTGCTGTATCCCCTTCTACCCACTACAGTTGCTGAAGACACCTCCAAGCCTTGCTTTATTGTTTACCTTATTGGTTGAATGTTTGTATGTCCACACACTAGCAGGGTGGCACACTGTCTATTTTTATTTAACCCGGAGAGGGAACTTGGTAAGATGAGAAAGTTAACCTTTACTTCCTTCCTTCCTTCTCTCTCTCTCTCTCTCTCTCTCTCTCTCTCTCTCTCTCTCTCTCTAACTCTCTCTCTCTAACTCTCTCTCTCTAACTCTCTCTACAACTACAGGGACGTTATGTTCAGGGACAGGGAGCAGAATAGTTTCACCGTTAATAAAAAGTGCAAGGCATTGAATTGCTTCAGCACGGACTAGTTGGCCTCAACATGTGACCATGGCTGGCTTTACTTTGTCCCGCCACGTGATAATAAACATTGAAAATAACATTGTCATTCAAAACGGAAAATAATTATAATAAATAATGACATATAAATGTATGTATGCACATACATGGATCTTGGCTGGTATTTTGACTTTAAAACTGAGCAGACGAATAGCTCATATCTTACTAAAACAAACCCCCTGTCGACTCTTGCCCCCCCCCCCCCCCCCCTCCCCTCTTCTCTCCTTGTGCCTCTGGCCCGCAGATCGTACGCGCAGGGGACACCAACCAGGATGGGGAGCTGGACTTTGAGGAGTTCACCCAGTACCTGCGCACCCACGAGAGACAGCTCAAACTCATGTTCAGCAGCCTAGACAGGAACAATGATGGTCTGTAAAGACAAAGTTATAGAAAAAATACTCCATCATGTCTAAATAGTCACGTGTTCTCCCTGTAACTCTGTAACCTGTGAGTAGTGTGTATTCTCAGGTGAGATCGATGCATCTGAGATTCAGCAGTCTCTGCACTCCATTGGAGTGGACATTAGCCTAAAGGAGGCTGACAGGATATTGCGAAGGTCTGTGATCTGTATTTACAGAAATATAAAAAAAACTATCTGCATATTTCTGAAAAAAAACAAAATTCTGAAAAAAAAGTATGATTCCTGAGCTGTAATGTTTAACTGACATGTTGTGTGTGTTTAGAGTGGTGTAAATATCCACAATGCATTATCATAACTGTATTCAAACCAGATCTTAAACCTGGCTAACAAGAACGTGTGTGTGTGTGTGTGTGTGTGTGTGTGTGTGTGTGTGTGTGTGTGTGTGTGTGTGTGTGTGTGTGTGTGTGTGTGTGTGTGTGTGTGTGTGTGTGTGTGTGTGTGTGTGTGCGCGTGCACGTGGGTGCGTGCGTCAGATAGCATGGACAAAGACGGGACCATGACAATAGACTGGAACGAGTGGCGCGACCATTTCCTGTTTAACTCTCTCCATAACATGGAGGATGTGGCACGCCACTGGAAACACTCCATGGTGAGGGCACACACCCACATACACACACAATAACACACACTAAATTGCTCACTTACTAAAGGGAATGGTTCAGTTCAAGATGTACGACTTCTTCATTACCAGTGGCTGTCGTCCTCAAGGCTGTGTGTCTTGTGTCTCTTCCCTCTGTGGCGTGATTAGATATTAGATACAGGTGAACAGCTGAGAGTCCCAGAGGACTTGTCAGAACAACAGAGTAAATCCTCCGTGTGGCGGCAGCTGATTGCCGGAGGCCTGGCTGGCGCGGTGTCCCGTACAGGAACCGCCCCCCTGGATCGCCTCAAAATCTTTCTCCAGGTCAGTCGGGAAAACCAATCTGGAGAAATCCATCTGGAATAATCTTGAAAAAAAATCACTTATACACTTACTTGAATCTCAGAGGTTTTTTAATCTAATGTTTGAGCAGATGACCATAGAAAATAAAAACTTCAGAAAATCTTCAGAAAGGCTATAAAAATGTTTTTAAATTATACAAATAATGATTTTGATATTATTATAGTAATAACATTAAATGTGACCTGTGCTATATTTTCTCTTATAAACCATCTGCTGTTGTGTGCCTCTAGGTGCACGGCTCCTTCCCCGGGACGAGCAACGTATTGAGTAGTTTTCAGTCCATGGTGAAAGAGGGAGGCCTGGTGTCACTGTGGCGAGGCAACGGGATAAATGTCCTGAAAATGGCGCCAGAGACTGCTATCAAGTTCACTGTTTATGAGCAGGTGGAGTGAAGAAATGTTTCTTGATTTTTCTCTCATGTGTGGATCTGTATCATTTTAATCTTTGGCTGTGTCCTTTCCTTTACCTTGGTCAACACATTTGTAAATCTGTGCAGCTCAAATGCATTCTCCGTGGGAATGATAAGACAGGACCTCTGAAAATTCACGAGAGGTTTATAGCTGGTTCAATGGCTGGAGCCATAGCTCAAACTACCATCTATCCGTTAGAGGTGAGATACACACACACACGCATGCACGCGCACACACACACACACACTCACACTCCCATACAAACACACCTACACACACCTACACATACTTCTTTCAGTATAGTTCACGTTATTGGCCGATTTCATGTCAAACTTTATAATGTTGTATCCTCATGTTCTCCAATTCTATAGGCTTTCCTGATCTTCCACCCAAGAGTTTAACTAGCCACTAGTCACCCCATACAAAAATGTTGTCTGGCCACCACTTAAGGCGAATAACTGAACTAGGCTGCCTATGTCCTCTTTCTTTCATCTGCAGGTGTTGAAGACCCGTCTGACACTCAGGAAAACAGGGCAGTTCTCTGGCATAGCGGACTGTGCCAAACAAATGCTACAGAGGGAAAGTATCAGGGCCTTTTACAAGGGCTACGTGCCCAACCTGTTGGGCATCGTCCCATACGCTGGCATTGACCTGGCTGTCTATGAGGTTAGACGCACACACACACACACACACACACACACACACACACACACACACACACACACACACACACACACACACACACACACACACACACACACACACACACACACACACACCCACACACACCCACACACACACACACACACACACACACACACACACACACACAGTGTCTCACTGTTAACCTTGTCCATTCTTTTCCTCACCTCCAGACTCTAAAGAATTCCTGGATAAGCAGGAACACAGAGTCTGCCAACCCGGGGGTGATGGTGCTAGTGGGCTGTGGGGCTGTGTCCAGCACCTGTGGGCAGCTGGCCAGCTACCCTCTAGCCCTGGTCAGGACCCGCATGCAGGCCCAAGGTGAGACCTGACTTATGGCGATGTAATGGTAGATGCTGTGTTAATGGTTACTTGGAAGATTTCTGATGACGTTAATGCAGTGCAAACATTTGATAGTTATTTTGTATTGAAACATTACAGTCGTTTGCAGTGGTTTGTTTTTTAAATATTTAAAATAGTAGCAAGTGCTAACACATTTGGAGAGAGCTGTTAACTGTGACGGAAGTGAGGACTTCCTATTCTTGTCAATCTATGGGTTCTGTCTTGGTTGGATATCCTACCAGGGGCATATTGATGAAACTCATGTCTCCACCACCCCCCCTCCCATCAGTCTCAGTGAAGGGGGGCCCCCAGCTCTCTATGACAGCCCTGTTCCAGAACATCTTGACCCAGGAGGGCGTGCCGGGACTTTACAGAGGACTGTCCCCCAACTTGCTGAAAGTCATTCCCGCTGTCAGCATCTCCTATGTGGTCTACGAATACATGAGGAAGGTCATGGGGGTGGGGGTTTCAAGGTAGACGCATGGGAATGGGATTGTGTTGGATAAACAAACGGTGTGTGTGTGTGTGTGTGTGTGTGTGTGTGTGTGTGTGTGTGTGTGTGTGTGTGTGTGTGTGTGTGTGTGTGTGTGTGTGTGTGTGTGTGTGTGTGTGTGTGTGTGTGTGTGTGTGTGTGTGTGCGCGCGATTGTTGTGGTACTAAGCGATTTTAGAACCTCACCCAAACTTGTACTTGCTGTATGGTGATACAAACATAGTTATACATTCCCTATTTTGCATGCAATGCAACAAGGACTATCCTGTTCCCCTGTGTGAAGTGTTGTTCAAACTTGCTTGACGACTAACTGCAACTATGAATGTCTGTGACCAAAATTATGAGCAAGCGACGCGGATCAAACATGAGGATTATCACAGTGTAATTTCCTTCCATTCAACTCTAGGTGGTGCATTGAAAATGCATTCATCTAAAATGACACGTGTTCCTGTGCCTTAGAAAATCAACTTCAGCCTCCAAATGGATGGTTTCCGTCGTGATCTGCAATCACTGAATTCTGAAAAAAAAAAAAAAGTGGAAATCTTTTCTTGCTGTTTTGCTAAAGCTACGCATTATTCCATTCTAGGCTTTTAATTTATAGGATGGTACGAATACAAACGTTGTTTCCAATTCATAGATAGGATAACATTCAGTGCCACATTGCCATACACATAATTAGTGTAGCTCAGGAATTAATCAACACTGGTAATTGCTGTCATGGGAATCGGGAATATTTGTCAGATGTGATTTGCTGCAACCCCAATAAAACATGTCTTATTCTGACTATAAGTGTTTTGATGTTCTTTGTTTGGGGAAATATACGGATGTACTGAAAGAAAGTTTCCGAGTCACACCCCCCACACACACACACACACACACAGTCCTAATTGACCTAATCGTTGCTAACGCAAATCCGAAAATCCAGAAATGTGATTGGAAACCCGAAAAAGCGCCCAATTCATGAATGGCTGGAACCCAGCTGTCAATCAAGACCCCCCCCTCTCGTGGGCTCATTGTGTTCCCTCGCTCGAAGGCGGTGATTGGTCCATCTATTAGAGTCCCGCCCCCCACCTTCCCTCTGTTTCTTGTCTTCCCGCTTCTGCGCAACTCGACCCGGCCCCAAGTTAGCTTGCTTGTCCGTCTTTCGCGATTAGCATGTCTGGGTACGGGGCTTTGCCAACGAACGGGGCCGGCGATGGAATTAAAAACGACGCGTTTGCGGACGCCGTGCAACGAGCGAGACAGGTAACCGTGCTTACAATTACGTCGGCGGTCCGCCTTTTGACCAACGACGCTAACGCAGACGTCGCTTGCGGTCGCTAAGTGTGTGTGTGTACACCGCTCAGCCAAGCTAGCGCGCCTGGCTGCCTGTTAGCAGCGTTAGCAAGCGAGTTGCCGTTAACGTGACCTAGCTAGCTAGCGTGGCGGCGGCGGCTAGTTTCGGTGATTAAGGCTATTCGTTAAATTAACGCGGCCTACCCCCGTACCGCCATCCGTGATTTCTTGTGTGGCTGAGTCGTGCGGTTTGAAACGGGGCAGTGTGGGCTTTGTGTGTGTAACGTCTGGTTGTCACCACGAGGACCAGGGCACCGACATTAATGTGGATGTCCAGGTTGCCCTAGGAGACGGGAATTAGCGCTATTCTTAATGCGGGGCTCACCCTGCCACAAAATGTTTAAATAGTGTGGCGAAAAACTAACGTTTACCATTTATATGAAACGGTCTCGTAGGACGAGGTCGGTTAACTGCCAAAGTGTTTCTAAGATGTAGGCCTATTTCTTTGTGTCTAAGTTGTATTGTCCTAACTCACCTTTCTCCAGGATTACAACCGTACAAATAGTTCCTTTCGGGAATAGGACACGTGTTGCCGTTGGGCCAAAACATTTTTTTTGTCTTGAATAATGTCTACCAGGTCGTGGGTTCCCCGATTATAGCATTGAGGCGCACGAAGGGAATATAATACCAATTCACTATAATTAGCAAACGGTGCTAATTCTGTCTTCTTGGTATTTTAGTGAGCATCAAACTTGGACTAATGACTGCTTCAGCGAATGATTGAACGAATACAACTTTGGCAATATTGTGTGTATTGTCAAAAACAACATTGGTTTTGCACAACAACTCACTGGATATCTACACATATTCAGGCTCATAACAGGGGAAGCCTAAAGTGACAAAAAAATTGTCTGTCGAAATCTAACATGATCCATTTCTCCATACAGTTGTACCGTGATTGGCCGGTCTCTAGGAGTACCCATCTTCCTGATTGGTGCTGGAAAAGGAGTAGGAAACTCCAGCTTGTTTTGATCAATCTTCCCCTCTCTTCGCAGATTGCAGCAAAAATTGGTGGAGATGGTGTCCCACCGATGAGCAACAACGGCGCCGCTGAGAACTACGCGTTCCCGGCACAGAAGCGATCACTAGAAGACGCAGGTCAGCGGCCGAAAAATGGCATCTGGAACAACGTCCTTTTGAGTGTCCTCCAAGACATTCTTGGTCAAACATTTTCTGCTTTGTTTCTTCAGATCAACCGGATGCTAAAAAGATGGCTTCCCTGGGTGACCGGGATTCTGCGTTGTGTAGGTTGAACTTGCACGCCCCTGGCATACACTCATTTTTGCCTCATTCTCTGTCCCTGACAAATGTTTCTCTCCACAGCCATTGGAGCTCAGCTGGCTGCACTGTCACAACAGAGGTACGGTTTACCGTTTTTGTCAAGATTTTTTGTTTGTGTACCAGCATAAAAAGTACAGTCTTTCCTTTGTTGTTAGATTTGATCTGGATCCATTGTTAATCTGCAGTTTTTTTTCTTTTAAGCACTACATTCTATGATTTGGCATGAGTTGTATTAATCTGGTTAAAACAATTAGGAAAATGCTACATTTTGAACGACGAGTTTATCTCTGTTGCCTCTCAGACTTTCTTTTATCTGCCACTGCTTGGCTTTTTGAAAATATATTCATATTCACAATTTAACATGATTGTTAACCTGTCCAGCGCTAGGCCCTCCACCCTGACTGAAGAGTACCGGGTGCCGGACAGTATGGTTGGTCTAGGTGAGTACGCCAACAAGTCCCAGCAATTGTGCAATTCCTCCGGTTCTTGTAGTGGTGTTTTTCTCACAAGCTCTTGATGGTATCTTTGACAGTAATCGGACGAGGAGGAGAGCAGATTAATAAGATCCAGCAGGACTCTGGCTGCAAGGTCCAGATTGCACCTGGTGAGTGATGTGCTGTTTTTGTCATAAACATATAAACGCTTGTTAAAGATTGTTTTAGCAATTTATTAATTGCTAAACTAATCTGTTTTTTTTTCTCTCCTCAGACAGTGGTGGACTTCCAGAAAGAAGCGTGTCACTTACAGGACCAGCTGATGCTATACAGTAAGTTGGTGTCCATGCCACCAACACGGGTGGCATTTCCCATTGTCTTTCACATGTTCTGTTGTGCCTCCCCTGATATTTATAGGCCTAACAATGAATGTACATCTTTTTAACATAATTTGTATTCCCTTAGGAAAGCCAAGATGTTTCTGGATGAGATCGTGTCCAGGGGCCGTGGAACTCCACCTTCCTTCCACGAGTCCTCCTCCAACGGTGGGCAGGGAGGCTCCATGCAGGAGATGATTATCCCGGCTGGTAAGGCGGGTCTGATTATTGGCAAAGGAGGAGAGACCATCAAACAGCTCCAGGTGGGTGACAAGGGGTATCTTGGGCCAATAAATGAATGGTTTGATTGATGTTTGCAATCCGCTATATTATTGGTGGTAACCAAAGTTTCTTCTGTGGTTTTCTCCAGGAGCGGGCTGGAGTGAAGATGATTCTGATTCAAGACGCTTCTCAACCACCGAACATGGACAAACCCCTGCGCATTATTGGGGATCCCTACAAAGTGGAGGTACCCTACACCAAGGAGCAAAACGCATCCGGCGAATTAGTTTAGTTTAGGATGCAAATTGTTGGGCTATACAATCTGGACTCTCCCTACCCCCGATGTAAATGAGATGTTGCCATGTAGCTCTCGATGGCCCACACAATTACCATAACCATTAGGCCTACACACTTCTACAAGGATGTTCTCTGCTTAAGAAGCTTTTCATTTAATTTTAATTTCCATTTAAATGTATGCTTTTTGCCCTTCATCTCTCCAATAAGTGTATTTGTTTTTGTGTGATTGTAGCAAGCAATAGAACTGGTTAACGAGATTCTCCGAGAGCGTGACCATGCTGGCTTTGGAGAGAGAAATGAGTATGGATCCAGGATGGGGGGAGGAGGAGGAGGAGGAGGAGGAGGAGGCGGTGGTGGAGGAGGCGGCGGCGGTGGTGGTGGAGGAGGAGGCATAGAAGTAAGTAAAGTTTTTTTGTTGGCACGTGTAGACGTTACTTTACATAGGCTATCCTCTGAAGCAATCAAAGGCTTCACGCATCCTGATTCATTCACGACCCATGTTATAAAACTCTCTTGCGAATAGAAATGGTTTCTTGAGTTGTATTCTACCTGGATGCAGTAGGATATGTTTGCAATTCTCAGAAATGTTAGTTTACTCTCCAGGTGCCGGTCCCCCGTCACTCTGTGGGAGTTGTGATTGGTCGAAATGGAGAAATGATCAAGAAAATCCAGAACGACGCAGGCGTGAGGATACAGTTCAAACCTGGTAAGTGCTGCACAGATCACATATACACCAACGTGAAAACTGGTACTAATTCTTCCAAAGTAAATGTTGATTGATTGCAATATTTTATTTGTATTGATTCATGAGTAGTTGGAAATACAAGTGCATGTACTTTCCTGCCATACAAATACATTCTTGTTCTAGAAGCTTTTCCACAAAAGCTGCCTAGATGAGAAAACATAAAGGCTAGGTTTCTATTAAAGCACATGTTGGTTGCATTGGAAGTTAATGATGCATTACATTACAATAGGCAATGGCATAAAACTTATGTTCGCTTGCCAAAGTTGCCTTGCTTTTTAGGAAGGTGCATACATTTATATATTTTTTTCTATAATGGTTTTTCAAAGGCCATTTTTTGAATCAAAAATATTTATGAAAAACTAGCATATCCTATGCTATCCAAAAGCAGAAATCCTTTTTTTAAAATTATTTATTTGTATATTTTACAGATGATGGTTCAAGTCCTGACAAAATCGCCCACGTCATGGGTCCCCCAGACCGTTGTGAACACGCAGCCTCCATCATTAATGAGCTGCTGCAGAGCATTCGCGTCCGAGACGAGGAGGGACAGGGCGTAAGTGTAGTGTTATGCAGAGTGGACAGGGCTGTGAAAGCTTTGATACTCTGAAGGATTTCTAACATGACCATAATGTGCGGTGTCTCCTTCCTAGGGTCCACCTGGATCTGGCATGCCACCTGGTGGGCGTGGCAGGGGGCGGGGCCAGGGGAACTGGGGCCCTCCAGGAGGAGAGATGACCTTCTCTATTCCTGCACACAAGTGTGGCCTTGTGATTGGCAGAGGTGGCGAGAATGTCAAGTCCATCAATCAGCAAACGGGGGCGTTTGTAGAAATCTCCCGTCAGCCGCCGCCCAACGGTGACCCCAACTTCAAACTGTTCACCATCCGCGGGTCTCCACAACAGATTGACCATGCAAAACAGCTGATCGAAGATAAGATAGAGGTAGGCTGTCCATATCTAATCATCAGTTGTAGCATCCCTTGATGTAAGCAAAACCGGAATCTTGACAACTGATTTTGAAGTGTAACAACCATTTTCTTTTTCTTGCCCAGTATCCCTGAGAAATGTCAGTTGTGTGTTTATTAGTTTCACACACACACCAAGTACTTCTAAATAGTCTCTCTGGGTTTTTAGGGTCCCTTGTGTCCTGTGGGTCCGGGTCCAGGAGGCCCAGGTGGTCCGATGGGTCCCTACAATCCCAACCCTTACAACGCAGGACCCCCCGCTGGCCCCCCTCAGTAAGTACAAGTGACAGCAAAACACTGGTAGCTTCCCATAGTACTACAGTACCTTTTTTATTTAAAAAAACCCTCATGTACTCACTTGCTCACATCTACTCCCCATCTATAGTGGTGCCCCCCCTGGTGGTCACCAATACGCTCCCCAGGGTTGGGGTAACGCCTACCAGCAGTGGCAGGCCCCAGCGCCTCATGACCCTAGTGAGTCTCCTCTTGCTCTTTTTTTTGTTTTCTTTGTCTGTCTCGGGGCTCTCTGCCCTGCGCCTGAATGTCTGCGTTTCCAGTCTCCTACGTCATCATTAACCTTCTGCGTCTCCTGTCCAGGTAAGGCTTCAGCCGACCCCAATGCAGCGTGGGCAGCCTACTACGCCCAGTACTACGGCCAGCAGCAGCCAGGAGGCCCCATGCCAGGCCAGGCTCCCGGGGCGCCAGCAGCAGCACCCGCAGACCCGGGCCAGGTAGCTCAGTCCCCAGGCGGCCAGCCTGACTACACCAAGGCCTGGGAGGAGTATTACAAGAAGATGGGCATGAGTAAGTTTGGATGTGTGCTAAAGGAACTAGTTGGTAGAACTCTGAAATGTGATGTAATGATTTGACTGTTGGATGTTTTTTTGTAATTTTGGATGAGGTTCTGTGCCATGTCCTCCAACACAGTGTTGCATAGTTAGACACCTGATGATAATAAATATTGATGCTTGCCTGGCTCGGATTCTCGGTGTAGCCCGATTATGTCAACTAAAATTAAAACTTCAAAATGTTGGGCATTGCAAAACAGCACAAGATGACAGTCTGATATACATGCTATAGCTCCTGCTCCTATTTTACATTAAAATACATTTTAGGTTGCATAATTATGGTGTTTCCCAATCAATTTCCACCGTATGTGTGTCATGCTCCAACTGTCCTGCTGTGATTTCAGCCCAGGGTGGCGGTGGAGCCGCAGCGGCAGCTCCAGGCACCGCAGCTCCAGCACCTGGCGGTGCTGCTGCAGCTGGAAGCCAGCAGGACTACAGCGCAGCCTGGGCTGAGTACTACAGACAGCAGGCCGCCTACTATGGACAGCCAGGCCAAGCCCCAGGACAGGCAGGCACTCCACAGCAGGGACAGCAGGTGAAGTGTATATGTACACATACTGGAGTTGGTCGATTAATCAAATTTTTTGTAATTATGATCTGGGCTTCCCACAATCATGAATACCAGAAAATCGACACAAAATTATTATAGTTTTGAGCGGGAGCAGTTTGAAGGCGGCGCTTGCTGAACACACAGAGCTCACTGTTGCGCTAACCTTAGCTAACGCAAATAAAGCATTTATTATATCAGAGATAATGAAGCATTATATGGCAAAAATTACATTAAAATAATGTTTGCACAATATGAATGAATAATCATCTATAATTGTGATCCCAATGGTGACCCAAATAATCCTGATGGCTGAATGGTTTTGCCAAGATCGACCAGCTCTAACACGTACCATTTTAAACCACCAGCATGTATTTTAAGAACACAATGTTATTTTGTAATGCTGATTGTTAACATGTGATCACTGTAATGTTTCAGGCCCAGTAAAGTTTGGTGCTCCGGTCATCTGGTTGGATGCCATCTCCCTGTGAATTATCTCTACCCGGACTATGGTTATTTGATCATGGTTCTTCCTTTAATTACTTTTTTTTCCTTCGAGCGACTCATTTACGCTTGCTTTGTGAGACCTTTTCCAAGGTCATTTTTATATTTTCCTTTTTGTTTTTGGTACGTTTAAAATATAAGCTGAAGATAATGTGGGAAGACTAATAATAATTTGAACAAAGCACTAATGAACTCCATGGATATTAAATTCTTCACTCACCAGTTACTTACCAGCCACATGTAATTGCAGGACGAAGCAAATGTATTTCTTGTGTGCTCACATGACAGCATCTGTATATACGTGTCACACTGTAGTAAACTTTTTGTTCTACTGATGGTGAAATCCTGTTTAGCAGTACTTTCAGTATTACAAAACTAATGTTTGTTTAAAATGTCAACTTCTTGCTTTTAGACGGTTATAGTTTTGTTTTTTTATTCAAACATTCCCACTGTTAAGTTGCAGATAAAATGTTAACCTTTTTTTTTTTTTCTTCCTATTGCTATCATGAAGAGAGTCATGTGTCTGTCTGTATACAGTGTATGCTACTGGGCAGAAAAATGTGTTCAAGTTGATACCCACTGTATCCTAGGACACTTTTTGAGTGTGGTTCTGCAAAACCCATGACTCTCTTTTTTTGTGTGACAACGTTATAGTTGGAAGAACCTTCTTTTATTTTTGTTGCAATAAGTCATGTCATTGTATGCTGAATTTTTAATTTTTTACTGCTTGTTTTTAAAGACTTAATAAAAACATACAACGTGACTTTGTTTCATTCAATTGATTTTTGTTTGTTTTATTTATGTGCATGTTGGAAATTGAACTGTCCGTTAAAACCTCATAAACATTCAGAGAACAATTGCGTAAAATGCAGAGTGTATGTGCACCATAGTCTGCAGGAAGCCCTCTGCCCTGCGGTGTGATTGGTGTACCGCTCGGCGGCTGAAGGGGTCCGTACAGTTAACCCATTGGCGAGGCAGTGAACACAACCGCTCAACGGGAGATGGCGCCCAGCTCGAAATCAGAAAAGGACAACAAACAGAAATCTCAAAGAAAACACAAAGACCATGTTGTCAAGCTTCTTACTCGCGGGAAGGTAGACACCAATTCTATCAGTTAATGGTACAAAATCAAAGTCGGGCGTTTTGTTTTACATGATATGCACAGTTTCCCTTTGCAATAGCTAGCTGGGTTAGCTTGCTAAATAGTTAGCTGTACGTTGCAAACATTTTGCTTCTTTGTCTAGAAGTCTTGGTAGGGTTACTCGTCAAACTTTACAATAAGCGGGATGCCAATAGTAACCTACTGTACTGTTAATTGCTTTTTATGTATTTTATGTGGTCTCTTGCATTAGTCTCATCAGTCGCATATTAGCTAGGCAGTGTTTGTGATAGTGTTAGCATTCTAGCTTGACCAGCAATGACCTATCGTCTTAACATCACATTTCATAAATGTAGTACAAAGTAATATTAGGACCGATGCATTGCCCTTCTCAATTCAACTGCTTTAGCGGTTTAACATGAAAATAAATATTCCCTGTTCAAATAAGCTAATGCATTTTATCAAGTCAAACTAGCCCACATTCCTGTTTGAAAGTGATATAAATGCGGCTAAATACAGATAACCTTGTCGGTGTCTGCATTTTACAACATTATTGTACGTAAGGCTTTTGTTGATTTGTGATTTGTAATCAACATGTCGACCTTTCCTTCCGTTTCACGTGAATATCTAGCTGTCAGGTCAGTTTTCCCAACGCCTGTTTAGGAAGCTGCCACCTCGGGTTTGTGTCCCTTTAAAAAACATCGTCAGTGAGGAGTTCCTCAGGGCAGGGTAAGAGTGTCTGTTTGTTTTGTGCATTGCTAATCTGTTTTGTGTAGGGATGTCCAAGGTGTATACTGCTTTGTCGACGTTAATCTACTAGGGATACTGTTGAAGTCTCAGTCTCAGTGGTAGTGATGGTTATGATTGGCCCTAAATTCATACCTGACTACCCTTTTGGTTTCAGTCACATCTTCCTTGGCTTCACAAAATGTGGGCGCTATGTTCTGTCCTACACAAGTGATTGTGGGGAAGATGATGACTTCTCTTTCTACACCTACCATCTCTACTGGTGGGAATTTAACCTCCACAGCAGACTCAAACAGGTAAGGTCATCCCATTCACATATTTGCTGATGTGCCACCAGGTCCTCTATCCCAAATATATATGTGAATGAAGGACTGGTTGGATATTCAGATGGGGACAATTGCATTTCTATTCATTCTCACCCGTTTCCTCTTGTTATAGTAGTGCAATCACAGCCTAACTTAATGTTATCCATTTTAGATGACATTACTCATGTGCTCCAACCATACCTTTTCCCCTTCAGGTCCACCATGTGCGACTGTTTGCAGGGGAAGAAATTTACAGTGATCTGTACCTAACTGTCTGTGAGTGGCCCAATGACCACTCCAAAATTGTCATCTTTGGATTCAAGTAAGGCATAATAATACACAATACATTCAGAGTGAATTCCTAATTTTGTGTGCATGTTTTAGACTAGAAAGCGATAAAGCGATAATGGTTGAAGGCTTATTATTGTGTGTGTGTGTGTGTGTGTGTGTGTTCCATCCATCCATCATCCATGCCAGTACAAGGAGTTCCAGCTCGGTTCTGATGAACCTGATGATGAGCGACGAGAACAACAGAGATATTTACATCACCATTGCTTCCATGCCCCCACCCAAGCCTTGCTCTCAATGCTGTCCACTTCCTTCAGTTTCCACAATACGCACAGGTACGCCCCAAAAAAACCCAGGCAACACTCTGCAGACCCCTTTTCCTCTCCCAACTGGGTCAGAAAAAGAATTGGGACTCGGTCCTACACTCACTTCCTATGTCGCTACAACAGCTGAGGATAACTCCAGGTTCACAAAGGGATATCGTCCCATGTTTTTGTTGCACCCATGAAGTGACCCAATTGATTTTGGGGATTGATTGTTCCTCAGGGTTGCTATCACACCGAGATGGGTGACTCAGAAGTCAGGCAGGCAGGGAAACTTTATGAATCTGAAAGATCCAGCACTACAACCTTCTTATGAGTTTCAAGTACTACTACTAATAATAATGCATTAAACTTATATAGCGCTTTTCAGGGTACTCAAAGACGCTTTAAAGTAAAGGCTGTGATGGCGGAGGATCTGTCCAAGAGAAAGGATGAATAGGAGGGGAGAAGCAGTACCCTGGGGGACTCCATGGGTGACAAGGACGTCGGAGGATTTGCATTTGTTGATGGAGATGTATTGATGTCTGTCAAAGAGATTGAGCCAGGAGAGGGCGGTTCCGGTTATGCCCAGGGAGTAATGAGGGCGTGTGAGGAGGATGGAATGGTTGATGGTATCGATTGCTGAGGTCAAGGAGGATGAGGGGGGATTGGGTTGAGCGCCAGGGAGGGTGGTGGAAAAGGAAGCAGCCAGCTGATTGTGTATGGTGTCCATTTTTTTTTGTTTGGAAAAATGATAGAAATAAATTGCATTTTCTGATGGTGAAGGAGTTGGAGATGGTGTCCATGTGTTTGAGGAGTTTGTTGATGGTAGAGAAAAGCCTTTTGGGGTTGTTGCATCCAGATTGGATGATGGAGGAGTAGTGAGAGGAGCGCGCACTGTTGAAGGCATCTTTACATTGTTGTTGGTGCAGTTTGTAGGCATCCAGGTGGATAGTGTGAGACCGGTAGTGTGAGACCGGAGATGGTGGAGTTGATCGTTGTACCAAGGGCTGGAGTGTGTGAAGGAGACATGTTTGTTTTTTATGGGGGCAATCTCATCAAGATAGGAGGAGAGTGCGGTGTTGTAGGTGTTGACCAGGTCAATGGGGGAGAAGGGTGGAGTCGGGGCAGAGTCGGAGATGGTGTCAGCCAGGATGGAGGAGAGAGAAGAGGGGTTGATGGATTTGAAGTACCGGAATATTATGGTGCGTTTCTGTTTGACGAGGCGGCTGGGATGTCTATATCCAGGGTGATAGCCAGATGGACGGAGATGATGGGGAGGTCAGTGCTAGTCAGGTTACTGATGGTAATTCCAGAGGTGCCAGACTAGGTCCAGTGTGTGTCCTTTCCTATGGGTGGGAAAATCGATGTGTTGCGTAATATTGAAATATTGTAAAATGTCCAGGAGTCCTGTTGTGACTTTGCAGTCAGTAGAGTCGACAAGGATGTTGAAATCGCCCAGTAGCAGAACAGATGGTGAAATGGCACAGAGATGAGTTGGAAATTCAGACAGATCAGAGTGAAATGCAGGATTTGGCTTAGGGGGTGATAAATTACAGCAGTGACCAGAGGTTTAGGACCAGACCATTTAAAAGCCGTGTGCTCAAATGAGGAGGGGGTGGGAACATATATTGCATTTTGATGGATTGTCGATTAGGCCTGCACGATTCAGGGAAAAATATGAATCACGATTTTTTTAGCTTAGAATTGATATCACGATTCTCTGCCATGATTTCTTTGCTCACGAAATTTACCGTTTATTGCACACATGAACCATTACAAAACAAAACAAATTGGCAGTACCAAACATAATTTTGATACATGTTGGCATCTATAGCCTGTAAACAAAGGCTTCACTGGAAAAAAAAAACATTCAATTGGCCATTCAATCAGGCTATACCAATTGTAACGTGAATAAGGATAAATAAAACACAACAAATTGGCAGTACCATGTTGGCATCTATAGCCTGTAAACAAAGGCTTCACTGGAAAAAAAAAACATTCAATTGGCCATTCAATCAGGCTATACAAATTGTAACGTGAATAAGGATAAATAAAACACAACAAATTGGCAGTACCATGTTGGCATCTATAGCCTGTAAACAAAGGCTTCACTGGAAAAAAAAAACATTCAATTGGCCATTCAATCAGGCTATACAAATTGTAACGTGAATAAGGATAAATAAAACAAAACAAATTGGCAGTATCATGTTGGCATCTATAGCCTATAAACAAAGGCTTCACTGAAAGAAAAAAAAACATTCAATTGGCCATTCAATCAGGCTCTAAAAATTGTAACATAAATAAGCATAAATAAAACAAATCTGCCAACCTACGAAGGCGTCAGTTACATTTTTGAAACAAAAATGAATATTCATTTGGCCATTACAAAAGAGTCAATTAAATGATCTTTTCTTTAGAACATAGGCCTCTCACATGACCCTATATGTGACCCTGAATATGGCACTTAAAGATTCCTGGCCAGAAACACAAGTCTGTCAACATGCTCGGGCTTTAGTGATGCACGGTGGCATGTCACAATGTTGCCCCCTGTACTGAACAGCCGCTCAGAAGGTGAGCTGGTGGCTGGAATGCATAGGTATTTCTTCACTAACACAGACAGCCGTGGATATGCATTGCTATTTTGCCGCCACCAGCTTAAGGGGTCATCTTCACTGTCAATGTTGCATGCCAGAAGATATGCCTCCAGCTCTGTGGACACTGCATGCTGTAAAGAAGACTCCTCCTTATTGCCTTGTACTGCTTTGAAGAAACTTCCGAGGGTCTTTCGGCCCTTCTTCATGGGGGGTACTGGGAGGGCATTTGGCTGGGGATTTCGCTGAAAAAGAAATGAATAATCTCAATCAATATTACTGTAAGTAATATAATATCACAACAGTTCAGGATTAGACAATTTTATTGAAATGTGGAAATGACCTTACCATAGCTAGAGTTACGCCAGTCATCTCGTCTATCAGTCTCGCTCTAACTGTGGCTTTCTTCTCCTCACTGATATAGTTCATCTTGAACCTAGGATCGAAGGTTGTGGCCATGTCGAGTAGATCCTGAGTTCGGGGATCACTGTACTTCTCTTGCAGATATTTCAGGATGTTAGACTTGACCGATCTTGTGAAATCTGTGTCATCTTGCACAGCCAAAACAGAGGTCTCGAAAAGGTGGAGAACCGGCTTCACTGAGGATACGCTGACATATAGTTCCCCAGAGAGGGCATCAGTGAATTCAGCTAGGGGACTTAGGGTGTTGTTCATTGCCTCAAGCACCTCTATGTCCTGCCATGTGGGCACTAGGTGTCGAACCTTTCGATCATTGAGGACCTGTGAAATGGCTGGAAGCTGTTCCAGGATCCTCTGAATCATCTGTTGTCTTGACCCCCATCTGGTTGGGCACTCTGTTTTCAGTTGATGTTCAGGGAGTTTGAGTTCTTTCTGGACGATGGCAAGGTTTCTCCTCCGTAGCCAGCTGTGACTAAAAGTGCTCACAATCTTTCTGCAAAGGCCTGTGACACGGTCAATTCGTGGATCTTTCATGGCATTTTCTAGAAGAAACATACAACAAATCTGAATGAGTACAAAACAAACTAATAGTCTGTAGCATCACAAATAACTTTATTTATTTATTATGAATATATATGTTATGTATCTATGAATTTATTCATTTGTTCAGTAGTAGTAGTATGTCCTACAGTTCAAGGGCTAACTTGGTAAAACACACACGCGCGCGCACGCGCACGCGCGCACACACACACACACACACACACACACACACACACACACACACACACACACACACACACACACACACACACACACACACACACACACACACACACACACACACACACACAGAGAGAGCAACTCACCAATTGCCAGATGTAGCCTATGGCCAAAACATTGGAGCCTGGTCCAGTTGTTGATGGAGATTGCCTTCACTATGTTTGATCCATTGTCTGTCGTTATACATGCCAGTTTCTCCTCTTCCAAACTCCAAGATGCTAGGCCATCCTTCAGTCCCTGTGCCAAGATCTCACCTTTGTGGTCATCTGGGAAATACGCAGTCTGTAGGCACTTGCTCTTCATGGTGAAATCGGTCGCTATGAAGTGGACAGTAAGGCTCATGTATGGCTCCATAGTTCTGCTGGACCATAAATCAGTCGTAGCTGCAAAATAATCTGCGTCATGCACTTCTGCCTGGACTAAAGCGCGCACTTTCTTGTACATGGCTGGCAGTGCAACGTATGAAAAATAGTTGCGGGAGGGTATTGAGTAGCGTTTGTCCAACGTATGCAGCATCTTTCAAAATCCGTCACGTTCGACGGTGTTTATGGGAACCATATCTTTCGCTAGATGGTAAGCAATTGCTTCTGTGATTTCCTTACTCCTACTGGAGTTATGCAGGTATGGCGTCGCATTGTGCAAGGTGTCCGTAATAGATGTCTGCGTTGTTGACCGACTTTCGGATTTCTTGCCTTGCATGGCTTCATCATATTGCACTTTGTGGTGACGTTTGAGGTGCTGGTACAGATTTGTGACTGACCCTCGTCGTCTGGTTTGAAGCCAAAATAAACCCACACCACCGAATGCGAGCCTTTTTTCGGAACGAGTTCGGTTTGAGACTGATCGGAACGAGTGGTTGACTGATTCTCGTTACTAGTTCCTGGGATTTCATCATTTTCATCGGTTTCCATTTTTGTTTCTTTCCTGACGCACTATACACACTACTACTTCCACAGCCGAGCTTTCCAAACATTCTATGAAACTGAAACTTGCTATGAGTGAAACATGTGACTACAAGGCGCTTTGTCATTGGCTGAGGGTGAAGCCCTGAGCTTTGTGAGAACCGAGAAAAATGATTGCAGCGCTGGGAGCGCTTTAAAACTCACACAAGAAAGTAGCGTTTGTGACGCAGTCGGTTAGTAAAATTAAATGAGAATCGAAATCAATTAAAAATTAAACCGTACATAGGGGTGAATCGAGAACGCAATTTTATAACGATTTATCGTGCAGGCCTATTGTCGATGCAGTGCCGCTATTCCACCACCACGCCCGTGCTGGCATGGTTTTTCAATGTAGGTGTATCCAGCGCTTTTTGCCAGGTTTCGGTGAGGCAGAGAAAGTCGAGTTTGTTGTCCATTAAATTCACTGAGGATGAGACCCTTGTTGTGTAGGGATCAGGTGTTGAAAAGTGCGAATTTGAGATGTGATTGTTCTGAGTGGGTTGGTTTGCTTTGACCAAGGTTCATAGGCAGGTGGAGTGCATGTATAGTTTGTTGTGATGACGTAGTGGAGCGACGATACCATGGACAGAATGGAAAGCTCCGACCCCTAGAAAACAGACTTTCGCCAGAGACCTCTATGGATGGGTAGCCGGGGCTACGTGAAGCTGCTACGTTAGCTGGTGAAGCTGCTATGTTAGCTGGTGAAGCTGCTATGTAAGCTGGTGTAGCAGGATTGGGCATGCAGGTATGGAACCACAAACATCAGTCAAAGTCGCAATCGGGTAGAGAAAGAGTCCAGGCAAAACATGAAAAAAGATTCAGAACAATTGAATTTGAGGCAAGATAAAACGTCTAAGAATAAAGATAGCTAGAACGAAAAGACGCAAAAAACATAGATAATCTCAGGTGGAGAAGCGGCGCACAAACAATGCCAGCGTCCTCTTGCACACTGGAAGTCCTTATTGCAACATGTATAATTATATGACTAGATGCACGTACTCTCTTATTGGTTCCACCTGCTCTCTCCAGGTGGTGGCGAGTGTCTGGAGCATGGCTATGTACTCAACAGCAGGTACCAGGTGGTGTACCCCTTCCCTACCTTCCAGCCAGCATTTCAACTCAAGAAAGACCAGGTCATCCTGCTGAATACCAGCTACTCGCTAGTGGCCTGCAGCGTCTCCCTATGCCCAGGTAGACACACACACTCACACTACTCTTATCAGCACCTTACATTGGCTCCCATCGTGTTTCTAGTCGCCTACATCTCTTTTTATCTCTTCTCAGCAGACCAGGAACAGTCCTCTCAGATCCTCTACTCGAGCGGAGCCACTCCTCCTCCACTGACTCAGTCGGCCTCCTCCTCGCCGCCCCCCCCTTCCTCCGCTCTGTCACAGGGATCCCCCGAGGGCAGACAGGCACCCAGCCGACCCGGCCCTTCCCCGCTTTCTCCGAGTCAGACACAGGCAGCCATGCGGGCACGGGAGTTTGCGGCCGATCTCTTCCGACGCGCCCAGGGCGGAGGCCGGGACGAGGGTGACGGAGAGAGGAGGCGAGCGGAGGGAGAAGAAAAAGAAGCGGCTCTCTGTCCGGCAGAAAATGGGGGAAACCGCGAGACTCTGAGAGGAGAGGAAGAGGGATGCGGGGAGGGATGCGGGGAGGGATGCCGGGAGGTAGGCGAAGAGGGGGATAGAAGGACTAGTTTTCCACCGCCTTCAACGTCGGACGGGGGGGAGCACCCACACTCAGAGCAGGTTTTGAGTCCTGCCCCCTCCTCTTCCTCCTCCTCCTCATTCGCCTCATCTCCGAGGACCCCGCCATCGTCCTCGTCCCAGGAGACAGGGGCCAACGAGCCGGGCTACGTTAACTACACGCGCCTGCACTACTGCCTCCAGCAGCCAGGGGCAGCAGAGCCTGATGCTGGAGGTGAGAGATTAAATTAAGATAAGACAATCCTTTATTAGTCCCACAGCAGGGACATTTTTAGCAATTTGCAATTATATTAATTTGCTTATCCAGTTTAATTTTTAAAGCCTTGAAAAATGTATGTGATTTTGAGATTTGTAGGTTTGTGTATCTATATATATATATATTGCACAATTTGCTTGCCCATGATCTAGCTATTTTTGAGCTATCCAACCATGCCATTAGATACACTGAGAACGAGGGAGTTATCTTATCTGATATCTTTGTAATGCTCTAGGTTATGAAGACGATAAGGTCCAGCTGCCATTCAGCGTCACGGATCTGAAGGGCCGGAACCTGCAGCTGGTCACCGGGGCGCACAGCGGACAGGTGCACCTTTAGTCTTATCCTTCATATTCTGACAGATAAGTAGTATTATATACCGCGTTCAAGACAACTGGGAATTTGACAGTTTCAACTCTGGTATATTATGGTTCATTGCTGAATTTTGGAAACATATGAAGAGGAAAAGGAGACGTTTGTAGACAATACAAACACATTGCATAATTACACATCAAATTATGTGTTAAAAGTACGTCAACAAACACTTTTTATAATAATTAAATTCTTACATTAACGATGAAGACCGCCATGTTTGATGTTGTTACTGATGTCAAGTCAAACAAACCGGGGCTCTCAAATGATACTTGAATTTCTGACCTGTAATCCAGAGTTGGACAACCGTTAATTTTCACTTAATTTTCGAACAAGTCGGCGCTTGTTTTTTCCGAGTTCAGAGTTGTCTTGAACACGGTATTAGTCCTTCTGGGTGGCTAACCTGGGCTGGCATGTCCGTCTGCTTTCTCTCGGTGGTAGACGGTGTGCGTAGAGCAGCTGACCCTGGACTTTGAGTATCTCATCAACGAAGTGATCAGGAGCGACGCCGTCTGGGCACCTCAGTTCTGCTCCTTCAGCGATTATGACGTTGTCATACTGGAGGTGAGCATACTCACAAGCACACACACCCACACAGTTCAATACCATGAGTGTAATTTATGGACTGTCGGTCTAATTGGGTCTAATTCCTCTTGTTGTTGGGTCTGTAGGTTTGTCCCGATACAAACACTGTGATGATCAACATCGGCTTGCTGTTGCTGGCGTTCTCCTCATCGGATGAGGAGCATTGCAGGTGGATCATACATCGAGTTTTATGTCATTGATTTTGACACTATCTTTTGTGTGTCTTACTGCAGTCCACTATTGTGCTTTTTTTGTATTGGTGTCAGTTTGTTTAAGTAGCTTGTGTTTTTGTATTTACCTATTTACAAATTTGATAGCCTGTGTTTGATAGCTTTGTTCAAATATAATCAAAATATATATGGCTCTTAGCTCATGATCATTATCTTGCAGTTTGTGTAAACCAAAGGGAAATATGTGTTTAGTATGTAAAATTAGGATTCAAAATCGTGAAAAAATAAGCATTATTCTCAGCTCTAAGACACTCGGGGCGTGTCCGCTGAAGACGCTAAACCATGCCCATTCGCGGATAGGTGGGCGGAGCCTCTCTCAACTGTCAACTAATAACTGTCAAACTCGCAATTGAGCGTGACAAGCAGTGACGCAACTGTGCTCTGGTTGTTAGGGGCGGGGCAATGCTAAGGGGTAGCACGTTATGTCATTATGTACCCTTTAAGCCCCAACGGTCTACCTCCACAATTCAACATTAAATGGTTATACAGTCGTTTCACATGTTTTCAGCAATTACTTTCTAACGTGTGTAATGTGTTTAGAATCAAATCTTTACACGTCTTTAACCCCACTCATTAATAAAGTACCCATCTAATTGAAATGTAAATGATATATAGATATATATTTCTGTACTGTACTACTTGTAAATCTGTTTTTAAATGGTTTCTGTCCGCAGGCCGAACACCTACCATTCCAACCTGCAGGTGAGCTGGGATCTCAACACGGGTGTCTGCTGCACTGTCGGCGTGGGCGATCTCACTGAGGTCAAGGGTCAGACCAGGTAGGAGATGCCATAAGTTCCCATCCCCACACTCGTATCTCCATCTGTGCACGGCCTTGTGTTTAGCACAGTCGACTGAATCCCTCTGTGGTTATCCTTTTGCCAGTGGAAGTGTGTGGAGCTCCTACCGCAAGTCCTGCGTCAACACTGTGATGAAGTGGTTGGTCCCCGAGAGCAGCCTGCGCTACATCAACCGCATGACCAACGAAGCTCTGCACAAAGGTGAGTGGTCCTTCTCCCTCTCCGATGTCCACAGCCTACCTGTAGGCCTCCTTGAGTATGATGCCAAACCCCTAAAGGACATGTATCTGTATTCACTGTAAGTTGCATCTGCTAAATGTATTATCTTTGATTCATGTTTTATTTCACATTCTGCATCAATATGTATTCTAAATAATGTCATCTTCTTTTTGTATTCGTAGGCTCCTCCTTGCAAGTATTAGCAGACAGCGACCGCTGCACGTGGATTGTGTTATGAAGGAGAGTTCAGGGAGATGTTATCTTTTAAGTCCACGGGCCCCGTGTCCTTGACACAAATGCATAAGCACACGCACATCAACACGCACACACATGTTGGCTCTGCCCTCTCAAGTGTGAAAATAAAATTGGTGATGGGGAAATTGCATTTTTTCCATCGCTAACGGATGATTGACGTAATTACAGCTGGGTCAGACGCAACTGGTAGACCTGAGACGAAGTTTTAGCGGCAGTATGGCTCTTTCCACAGGTATTTCATTTTATCCGTTTTTGTTTTTTTATAATCTGCTAAATTGTACTGTATCACGGTATTGCAACCACCAAACCAGAGCTGGACTGAACAAAGATTTAGGCTTGAGCGAATTGTTTCTATTACATGAGCTGTTCTGATATTCATGTGTGTCTAAACAGTATGTGAGCTCTGGACTTGTTTTTCTAAGAGAGAAAAAAGGCGTTCATCCAAGGTGTGTGTGTGTGTGTGTGTGTGTGTGTGTGTGTGTGTGTGTGTGTGTGTGTGTGTGTGTGTGTGTGTGTGTGTGTGTGTGTGTGTGTGTGTGTGTGTGTGTGTGTGTGTGTGTGTGTGTGTGTGTGTGACATGTTGTGCTTCAGGCACACTTTGAAAGATCCTGCCACCACCCCCAGACCCCTGCTCATCAGTCTAGTGATATCATGACATTATTTTTCAACCTAAATTAGATGTCATGTTGAGTCGATTTTACATGGGCTGCAGCAAACTACGAGATCGCAGGGGCGTTCTGTTATGGTTATGAGGAGGAAAAAGGGACTGTCCTGTAGGGATATAATTGTTAAAATAAAATGATTTCAAATAAATGTTTGTGTATTTGAGTTTAAATTACTTGCGTTGAGATTTTAACCTGGCCTATATTTGTGAAATATTGATTTGGTAGTAAAAAAAAAGGTACTTTATCAAAGGAGTAGCTGATATTCTTAAAATCTCTTAAAAAAGGACAAATGTATGGAAGCGTAATGCATTCACTTGAGGAAAAAAAAAGTTTGCGGTTTTTTTAAATTAATGAGGATTCAGAGAAAAGTTTAAGTAAAAAAGTATGCTTTTTACTGAATTTACAAGATACCTCAAAATCCTTCAAGAACCTCTCACCTGCATGGAGTACGGTTGCTGCTGCTAGTTACATATCAATTCAGAAAAACAGGGCAAACATTTTTCTCAAGTGAATGCTTCGGTACAACTGCATTCAATAATTAAAAAAAACAATTAGGATTCTTGTTCATAAAAGTTAACCACCACATTACAATCCAATTTCACATTGTCATTTATTGAATACATAATGGGGAATAGTACTTTTTGTAATAAAAACACATAGAAAACAAGTCAATATACTTGACTTATCAAATGATTGTTTATCTCAACAATTACATATTTAGGGATGATCTATCACTTTGTTTTTCATTAATTTTTTAAAAGTCCAAGAAATTCAATTAACATGTACTCGAGTGTGTATATTGGATAGTCTGAAGACTATCATATAGGTCATTATCCTTGTGCATTTGTACAATAGAAATATACCAAAACCTTAGAATAGAAGACATACCACAAAAAAGACTTAAGGCAATAATGGTTTTTAAAGGAATACAAATCACATCATTTACACCTACAATTTGTTAAACATACAATTTGGTAAGTATTTAAATACGCAGAAAAGAAATACTAAAATCTACTCCATACTGAGATATGACATCAAGCTTTAGCATTTAGCTGGCACTAGAGTTGCCATGGAAACAGTTTTGTAATTCCAGTTTGGCTGTAGGGTTTGTTTGGTAGGACTTTTCCTATCACATTTAAACTATGACCCGTGTATCACCTGTGTGGTTGTGTGCATCTATTGTGTGTATGTGTATGGTGCAAACAAAAGGATGGGAACGTTAATGAATGGCCAAAAAAAACCCTAACCTTGCTAGAACAACTATAACGGCACAATCTATTTAAGCAAATGTTCATTTATTTCTTTCACGATACAATATTTCCATGTTAAAAATCTCTTTAAAAGGCACAGGTCCTTTGTTATTTGGCCAAATGATGTAACAAAAGAAAACCCATAAAAACGAGAAGTATCGCATTCACACTTTGAGGTGTTAATATCGTTATGGTAACACATCAGCCCAGCTAGCAACACCGCCACTGTGCAAACAGTTATACATACAGTATAATAAGCAGCAGCGTTACATACAATGTCCAGTTTCATGTGCATAGGCATTGCTTTGGAAGCAATGATTAATTCAAAGTACATTGTGGCATATTGGGCTTATTGTCACCATGACGACAAGCTCAGTGGTCTCAGATACTTTAAAGCTATGGATCTGACCAGTAAACACACAGGAAAGGCACAGGGAGCATGACAACGGTCCACATGGTACAGGCAAAGGCATGGGGGACCATGGCAACGCAAACACACAGGATAATTCAAACACAACTTCCTGCTGTTCAAATAACACAGCATACACACACGCTAAAAACACCAAACTACACCCTCATTATAAACGCTGTTTAAGCAGTTTGGTTATGGGCAACACACCAGCAAACATGTACAGATGAAACACTTTGTTCAGGACAAGGTGACAAAAGGGGAGTTGATGGTATGTTGGAACTATAGCAAGCAATGCAAAATCAATAATGTTTGTGTGTGTGTGTGTGTGTGTGTTTGGAGGGGGGGGGGGGGGGGGGGGGTATAACCCCTACCAATAATACACCATGATATGGAGAAAAATGGACACCCTGAAACTATTGTTACACCCTTGTATGTGTGTATGTGTATGTAACCTTGTGTCACATGGGAGGGGAACAGCGCATGTAAAAGTATAAAGGTTGGTGTAACCTTGCGTCTGAGTCTGCATGGGAGGGGAACAGTGCATGGAAAGGTATAAAGGTTGGTGTAACCTTGCGTCTGAGTCTGCGTGGGAGGGGAACAGCGCATGTAAAAGTATAAGGGCGCATTCGGACCAAATCAGGCGTTTCGGCAAGTCCTCCACCGTTCATTTGAGTGGGGGACGTGCGTTTGGGCTGCGGCGGTAGGGACCTCAGTGAGAAAGAAGAACTAGTCCGATACCAACTAGTCCGATACCATACCTAAAAAAAAAAACGCAGGGCCCTGCGGCGAAAAGTTGAAAGACAACATTTGCAGAAACACAACTCGAGGTCACGCTGCGGTGGCCAATCACGTAAGCCGGCGGTCAAACCAGAAGACACCCAGTCGCCCACGGGAAGAAGAACCTTTGTAGCATTTCGCCGTTTACCGAGCGAAAATGAAAGAGACTGATCGCCGCCATGATGTCCTTTCCAGAGCTTTACAACCCTCTACAAGCCACAAGAGAGAACAAAGACGTGAACCGCCGTGCGGTCGCTTGGCTCACAACACTCCCACACACCACCTCACATCGCCACACAACCCTGCGCTAACCGCCGCAACGCCTGATTTGGTGTAATCTTGCGTCTCAGTCTGCGTGGGGAGGGAACAGCGCATGGGCGTCGCCCCGGGACATCTTGGCTGGGGGCTCCAGAGGCTCCTCCTTCCCGTGGACCAGGGGGGCGGAGCTGGAATGCAGCAGAAGCTCCTCCTCGCTCTCCTCATCATCTTCCTCCTCCTCTTCCTCTTCTAGATGGGAAAACGACAACAAAAGTGAGTGAGTCAAAGCCTCGTTGAACGGCAGCAGAAAACTCTTGGGAGGAATTCGTTCTTCTCCCTTCTGGGCGGAGATACAGGTCCCCCAGGGTAAAAAGCAATAGGTTTACATTGTCCATTAGGTTTACATTGTCCAATGCAATAAATGCATTGATTTGCACTAAACCTCGAAGCGCACTGCTTACCAGCACTTTATTACGGCTACCATTCTGATGGTTTGATACTTTTAACAAAGAGATATATTTTCGTTCTTGGGTCGTTTGCTGTAACTGTTGTGATTATTGTCCCATGTCCTCTTTATGATGCGTCTATGTTTTTGTCTTCTACTGTAAATCCAATTTCCCCTCGAGGGACAATAAAGATCTGAACTGAACTGAAAACGTGGTGGTGAGCAGGGAGAGGAGAGATAGGGAGGGTGTTGTTACCTTTCTCAATGTCCAGAGAGCTCCGGCCCTTGGCACTGCTGGCAAACTGAAGGAGAGTGAGTATTAAAACATGCATCTCATTTCACATTTTGTGTGTGTGCGTGCGTGTGCGTGCGTGTGCATTACCTCTCCCATGACAGCGATGGGCGTCTCCCCTCTAGCCTGGGCCACTCGATGCTCTATCAGGTAGTACATGTACTCGTCATAGAGCAGGCGGATCAGGTGGAAAGAGCCAAAGCTGGCGGCGCTGCGCAGTGTCAGGTCCCTGATGACCATAGAGCTAAAGGGAGACAAAAAGGTGAAGCCAGTCCAGTGATTTGGGTCCCAGCAAAAAAGGGTTCTGGGTTCAAACCGCAATTTCTACCTGTAGGCATCCCCTACCTGCTACCTGAATGCCATGTATTTAAAAGAAAATCAACTTTTTGATCGACCTGTCGTCCTATCTACTTGTAGTCTTAGCTCCTGCCCTCAGTCTCACCTGTAGAAGGACCAGTTGAGCAGGAAGAACTTGGCGGCCTTGGGGAGGGCAGCAGGGCTGTGGTCATAGGGCTTGAGGACCTGGGTGACCACGCTGTCCAGCCAAGCAGCCCACTGCTCCAGGGAGCTCTGCTGCTGCAGGGTGGTCTTGAAGTCCAGCTCCAGCCGCTGCACCAGGTTCTCCTCACAGCGACACACCCAGGAGGCCTGCTCCTGCACGGGGCCAGGGGGTGTCACATGTCAGCTACACATACGCAATGGGAGCAGTACAGACCTTTGAATCCGCCCACTCCACCCGAGTTGACTGCTTCTGGTCTGTCATCATGACATGAAAAAGCGATTATCCAATGAGCGCGGCAAGGGGGACTAACGATTAGCCAATCGGTGCCACGGGTGTGACCAATGCCTTTGTCAAGCTGTGCGCAAGTACCAAGGAGGAGTCATAACAACAATGGAGACCGCTATAGACAAGACAGACGCTGCTATTGATGAATGGAGGTATGTTGAGGCATGTCTTCTCTATATCGCCCGACATCGCGGTTTGTTTTTACTTCGCTCCACTATTAAATACGCATCAGTGTCGACTTAAAACTACACTGGAGTAGTTTCTAGTGATTGGGTAGGGAAAATCGAATCCCCCTCCCCCAAGGACATCGGTTAGAGTGGAGGGAATGTCAGACTGATGAAGGAAACGGAGTGTAACAAGTTGACAATTCTGTCCGATATCAGGCTAGTAGAAACAGGAAGAACAGAACAGGCCAGACCTGAACGTTGGTGAAGTCCACGCGGTTGAGGTCAGAGAGCATCTGGGTGATCTGGGTTGAGTTCTGCAGCACAGCCCGGGCAGCCTGGGCCAGGTGGTTGAGGCTGGTGTAGCGACGCAGCGTCTGGGAGAAGGCACACACGCACGCCACCTGGAGAACAGGAGGGTGCAACGCAGCACGACGAAGGCAAAGGAAGAAGAAGAAGAAGGTATGTGGAAGAGGGAGAGAGCTCATGTACTGGCATCATCCTTTTAGCTTGGCATGGCAAAGCATTGGGGCATATTTCATTAGGGCTGGGCAATAATTTAATATTATCATTTATCGTCTTTGAATGGTATTGTATCGTCATGATACATGATACATCGTGTTATGCAGTTTTATAGTTTAAATTAATTACGATGAAAAGATATGCACTTAAAATGTTTGAAACCTCAGTGAGAAAGGAAAACTAGTTTTAGTCAATACAATAATTTAAATTTCCATATATTTCCTTGTAATGACCCTCAGTTAGACCGTTTAGAATTATATTTTGAATTAATAAGCATATCATGATATTTATCGATATCGTGTAAAATGACCCCGAATTATCGTGATAATACATTTTTCGCCCAGCCCGATTTTTCCCGGGAGTAGATCTTGAACCGATGGCACACCAGAGCACACACCTTGATGCGGACCATCTCCTCTGGGATGTTCATCATGGCGTTGGTCAGCCAGCTCTCCAGACCCTTTGCAAAGTTACGGATAGCCTGGGTCAAGGCACCTGGGGCAGATGACGACGGAGATAGACACAGAGAATGAGGGTGTGTACAAGATTCAACACCCATTTCATGCTGACTGTGTGGGGGACTTTAAGGACATGGCATCAAAGCGATAGCACTCGTGTGGTGTGGTCCCGAGTGAGGTGGTGTGGCGACTGTGGTGGAGGAGATTCAAAATTCAATACTCTATTACCGTACAACTTAGTTGTTTGCTTAGGGATTTGCCTCGGTGTGCTCACGACAGAACAACAAACAATCACAGCATATCAGTGAAGACACATAATAAGATAATTAAAAGAAACACATAACCCCCACCCCATAGAACATTACATACATTCATGGATGTAAGATATTGACAGTCCAAGAGGAAAGTCTAGAGCAAAATAAGTAGTCAGGTGCTTTAAAATACAGAAGTTAGGGCTTTCGTAAAGTGCTGATGCTAAATTGGAGAGCCATTTAGTGATTGGCTGGTTCTGCAGGAAGTACTGTTGAGGAAACGGGATGTCTTAGTTTTGACTTTTTCCTGAGGGGAGGGTTTTTAAGGACTTACTAGGGATGGGTTTCAGCACCTCTGGAATGAGGATCTCCACCAGCGTCTGGTAGAGCACATTGTCACAGTCTCTGGTCCAGCACAAAACCGGCTCAAACTTGCACAGCACCACCAAGCACGCCTTGGGCAGGCGCTTCTCTGACTCATTGTGCCTGGAAGGATGCATGCGCACAAAACTCAAATGAGACTTGTGTGTTTGTCGGTGTATAATATATTATAGAGTGTTTGAGTGTGTATGGCTGACAATGTGTGTGCTTCCTTTTATGCATTGTGTGTGTGTGTGTGTGTGTGTGTGTGTGTGTAAGAATCACTCACAGGCTCAGAGATTGTGGATCGTTGCTCAGGCTGAACCTCCAGAACGATTTCCACAGAGTCTCCACCAAAATAAACTGCAGGTTCACCATCACATCCAGAATGGCCTGCAAACACAAAAACATAAACTCACACACTGCACACACAGTACACATCAAAACGCCTCAAAAATCCTTTTTTCCCTTTTTAATCCCTACTGTCATCTGTTACGATTAGCGATGGCTTTCTTTTTGTCCAGTGAGTGTCCCATCTTGAGTGGCTGGATAGTGGCTCACCTCTAGGGGAGGGACAAAATATTGATACTGGAATATATCGTGATACTTCCTCTTGCGATCCGTTATCGATACACTGGTGTAAAATATCGATATTTTTATAAAACATACTGGTGCTCTAAATGGATTCCCTCGCATTGAGCGACCAGAGTCAGTACTTCATGACTCCTCATGGTGGCGCTCATCAAATGAATGAGGGTAACGCGAACGGAAGTTAACATCGGAATGATGGACAAGTTGCAGTTAGTGTGTGTGTGTGTGTGTGTGTGTGTGATAAAGGGCACTAAGCTAAGACTCTTGGTTGTATATTCTTTCATCTCTGAAACCGACTGCAGTGAATAAATACATAATTCCTGCTTTTTGCCATAGGTGTATTTTTTCTTCTTCAGTTACACCGATATCGCGATGTATCGTAGATCAACTGTCTTGCAATGTATCGAGTATATAGTTATACCATCGTTAACGTGGGCAACGTATCGTGATAGCATCGTGAGTGACTCTGTGATTCCACCCCTGCTCACCTCGCAGTGTTCCCGGTACAGACTCTGAAAGGCCTTAATGTGTTCCGGGAGGATCCCCTCAGGAAGGCTGTAGCCCTGCAGGTCCAGCTGCCCGAAGTCTGGCAGCTGCCGAGAGGCCTCTGCACAGGAGGAGCATGAAGCGCAATGCTAAATAACCCTCACCCATTCAATGACAGGCACAAACTACAAAGTCATACCATAGCATTAGTGCCACCATATAATATGGAGAGCAGAAATATAAATGTCTGGGTATGTATTTTCAAAGCATCACAAATCTTGCACGCCCCATAACACTACAAATAATTAGAACAAATAAGGACAAGCTAAGAAATACATCAAGAAATGCAACTGGAAAGTTATCATTGACCAGCAGATGTGTCACATGTTGTGCGTGTGTGTTTCTTTCTTACCCAGGAACTGTTGATACTGTTGCACCTGGGAGGAGATGTCACAGAGGCCCGCTGTCTGCAACTGACCTGCCCCTCCTGACAGCCCATTGGTGAAGCCCTCTGCTTTCTGCACTGGCTTTGTCCTGTTGGACCAGAGAGCAGCCGTCGATCAGGTTGAGGTAACACTAGCATGCACGGAGTGGGAGGGCTTGGGCCAGGTGACTTCCTACCTGTGCTTCTGGGCGAAGGGCTGCTGCCTCATGGCCAGGTGCTGCTGCTCGTCCATCATCCGCAGCAGCGGGGAGCCTGACTTGATACGCAGGCCATAGTAGTGGTACTTAGAGTTCCCCCTGAAAAACACAGCGCGCGCACGCACACGCACACACACACACACACCATCAGTCATCTATCACACTCAGACACACACTCACCAGGCCTGTAGTCGAGACCACCTTGGTAGAGTCCAAGTCCAACTCGAGTCACTGGTGAATCGAGTCCGATTAGAGACCAAGGCCGAGGGGGTTGTGACCAAGGCCGCAAAAATAGAAGTCCAATTCAAGACCAAGACCTTGTGGCTAAGCTTTCGTTATATTGATTGCCTACAATGAAAAATGAAGGTTTCTAAAGGCATTCAAAAATTATTTTGCAATTTCAACAAAATTATTTTATTTTCATAACATAATAACACAAATAGTTGCACCATTACATAACCAGGGTTAGGGTAAACTAAACAATATGTAGCCATGCGATTTCGAACACAGCTTTGGTCTCTTCTCAGAAACGAGTCTTCTGAGACCAATTAATCCTAGACCGATTCAAGGCCGAGTCAAATTCAAGACATCATTCACCGGGTGTGCACCACGCACCTTTGAGGCATGCTTGTTTGTTTGTTTGTTTACCTGGTGCCCAGCCTCCGCGTGCGCAGGCCCATGAAGACGGAGCGGATGAGCTTGCCGAAGGAGGCGGCATTGACGGGCTCCAGCTTGTGTTCCTGGCAGTGCAGCAGGTAGTGACAGTAGAGGGTGCAGCGGGGCAGGCTCACCCCCTCCGCCCCTTCATAGTTCTCACACAGCCACTGCACCTGGGGGACGCGGATGGGGGTGGAGGCACAATTAAGGCTTCCATTCTCCATCACCGCCCTTCATCCTTAGCACTTTCATTTTTAGACCTTTCATTTTATGCAGATTTTATTTTATTTTTTTGAGATTGAGGAACAGGTATGGGTTGATCATAGGCCTACAGGTACACTGTGGCCATGAGAGGGGGGGGGTTGAACCCGGAGCTCTTCAGCTGTTTCCCCCTACCCACAACACTGTTCCCGCCCCGTCCTTTAACGGACATGTCATGCACGCGGGTGACCCATCATGCACACTCACCGTGGCAGGAGGCGCCCGTGAGTTAGGGTTGCCGTAGCCCTGTCCTCCTCCTACTCCTCCTCCTCCACCAGCTAGCACGTAGTTTCCCTGAAGGAGGTAGCCACCGCCTCCTGTCCCCATGGCAACAGAGACAGGCTGCACGCCCACGGATTCCGAGACGTCTGACTCGGAGGAGGGCGGGGCGTCGTAGTAGGAGGAAGAGGCGGGTGGCGTCTGAGAGTAGAGGGGCGAGTAAGGGTAGCCACTTGCTCGTCTACACAGACATAGAGAGAGAGTGAGTGAGTGAGAGAGAGAGATGCACTTTGTTGTCACCCCGTGGGTCACTCAAACTTTATTTTGATGTGCGAGATATGATAATTCAGACATGTAATTGGTAAAGCCTTGGTTGGAGTACGTATGAAGAGAGTTTGAGGTTGAAGTGGCTAGGCTGGTCTACTCACACAGTAGTGGTGGAGGTGTAGCTGGAGTCCCCTGCTGTGTCCACATAGTGGACCTGGCCCGAGTACACAGGATCCACCTGAACACAGAGCACAATGGACATTAAGTCCTTGTGTAGTAGTATATATAGTAGTATTCAAACCTCGTCTAAACTGACACAAAATGTACACAAAAGTCACCGCTCCATAGTGCTATTAAAACTCTCATACTAGTTTCTTAGAAATGCATGTAAAAGCATTTTTCAAATGCACTGCTGTGTGCAGACTTTCTCAAAAAAGGACAGAAACAGCCACCAGAGGGATTATTTGTTTTTACCTCTTGGCTAATTTGAACAGTCTGTATGCTGTTGATGTGAGCTGTAGGTTGCTGAAGTGCACTCCTCTTAGTGGTCTGTGCCACCGCCTGCAACACTGACCTCTGCTGGCGACAAAAGGGCATCGCAGCATAAGTTAATAAGAACAACGTTCGGTTTTTTTTGCTACACTGTCAGCCACAGACATTTTACAGTGTGTGTGTGTGTGTGTGTGTCTCTGTCTGTCTGTCCGTCTGTCTGTTACCTGTGACATAGTTCTCACCTGTTGGACCACCTGAGTGGGAACCCCAGCAGGTGGGCTGGAGTCTGACAAGCTGTCGTTGGATTGGACGGAACCCTCTGGAGACAGAAGAGGACGAAAACAACAAAGCACACGATGAATCCCGTCATCAAAACATATTCCTTAACAGGCATCTACTGCGTACTTACGGTATAAGCTGTCCAAATCGCAATAAACACCATTAAAGAACATTGTTAAGAAATATATGTATTTTTTTTTAAGTACGTGAGGAAGAAAAACAGGGGTAGATATTCAACGAGGAGTGCGTCCTGACTCTCAATGGTTCCCTTATATCCTGCGGTCAGCGAGAGGGACCTTGGACAGCTAATCTCCCCAAATGGATGGAGTGATCCCTCCATCAGGTAAACACACAGATCAAATGAGAGGCAGAATTGAGAGATAAGGCATGAAAGACAGGGGGGGGGGGGGATGATGATAATTATAATAATAATAATGATGATGGGAGGAGGATGGTGGGGCCAGGTGAGAGACTTTGTTCCAAAATTGGCAGAGGAAGAGAGCACTCAACTTTTCCTTCCCATTTCCTCTGGATGCTTGCTGCCCCTTTCCATCGTCACCCGGTGCCCATTCCTCTAATCTCATATTTTATTTATTTAACCATTATTTATTCAGCATATGGGCTTTGATCGTTCCTTTATTGAAAATAATGCAGCCGAAAGTAACATCAACAACCAAATGGTAGAACTGGATTGTTTGTGATATTGGTTAAACTGTGATTAGTATAGTGCAAGCTCATGGCAGTTACCAACTCCTGTTTGTACATTATTTATATTGGAAAATAATAGGCACTGAATATTTGCGGTCACACACAGATTTGTCATGTTACTGTAACGCCACCATCGTCCTCAGCAGAATTTGTGATGAGGTAAATGCTGATTCTATATCAGGAAGTTCCCTTTCCGATCAGTTTTTTGGATCACTGATAACTCGCTCATTTTACTTTCCTGATATTCTTGATGCATTCAAGATGTTAAAGTGAGTCTTTGTGTTCTTAAATAATGTAGAATAAAATAAACCCGTGTTTCATTTGCATTGACTGATTTGATAGAGCATTGCACTAATGGTGTAGCATGTCTAAAAAAGTTTAAGCCCTTAGTTTGTTGTTTGTAGTTCTAGCCCCTAATTGTCTTATGTCATACAGTTAAATTTACTGCCATTACATTTGCAAACAAGGTCCCTCACACACACATGCACACCACCAACTCTCTCTCTTTTGCTCTCTCTCTGGGTGAGAGTGCAACAGTGTTACTTCATACTAGCCTGGAAAAAAGATCCATTAATAGACCAGCCCAAAATAAACATACAGAATATGAGCACAGGGGAAATTCATGTCCACCATTTCATGACGTGCTGACCAATAGCACTAATCCTAATCAATGAGCAAAAAAAATTTCTGTTAGTGAAGAAATGTGTAATTAACAAAATGCAATGAATGACTAACTAGGCACTGAAAGACACAAACGTGGGTGGCCATACATGTTGCCCACAAGATAACTTAATAGAAACGATAAACATCTCACATAAACAACAAATGTGTGACCGCATGAACAAGATGCTCGTTCATGCGGTCACACTTTTGTTGTTCATGTGATACACTTCATTGTCTATGTTTACGCTATTTAAACATGGAAAAACCATCCACCTTACGACACACACCAGCTCCTCATCACATTCACAGCAGAAGAAACATGCGTGTGTGCACCGTGCTTCTCCCTGCTGGACCTCATTAGTTGCTCTGCCTCCTAGCAACCGGGTCCATTAGGCTATTTTGGCTCAGAATACATTCACTTCCCCACGGTGACGCGGACGAAGGTCGAGTAGTAAATTTGACAAATGACGCAACAATCTATCCATCCATCTTCATGGAAGTGTTGGCAGAACCCGACAACCGATTCGGATATCTTAGCAAACTTTGTTCTGCACTGTGTATCCTTTGAAAAAAGAACAAGGCTGTATGTCTTACACACAACTGGCTTTGTGCACATGGTTAAGGAGTTGGAGGAGCGACGATAGTTGCAGTGCTCTGAGACTATGCTACCCACCCAAGGAGACCGGTATGTCAATGTAGGGTAGAACCTGTTGCTTTGTTAGCCCTGACAGATTGTGGAGATGACATTTAATTGTCATCTCCACAGGTCATCTCCACGGGTGTGATTGTATTTTAAGATGTATTGTTGTCGTCCCCCCCCCCCCCCCCCCCGTGTATGTGTGTGTGTGTGTGTGTGTGTGTGTGTGTGTGTGTGTGTGTGTGTGTGTGTGTGTGTGTGTGTGTGTGTGTGTGCGTGTGCGTGTTTTCAATCAATCCCTGGGTTTCTCACCTGTGACAGTCACAATAATGTATTGTGGTGAACTGCTTGGACCATTGCTCTTCTGGATCTCAGTGGCGATATACTGCTGTGCGGGCGAAGTGAGAAGCACGGCCTTCTGACTCTGGGGCATCGTGGAAGTGGCCTGGGCACAAAGTGCTTCCTGTCTTGATTTTGAGGCAGTTGCTGATTGGTTAGATGTCGCAATAGCAACAGAAGTTGGCGAGATCTCAGACAGGAAGTGTGCAGGCTTTGAAGCCGAGGGAGTGTCGGTGGCAGGCATTGCCATGGTTACTGTGTTGGCCTGCTGAGACTGAAGGTCCTCAGAGTATCCAGACGTTGCCATGGCAACCAGCGATCGGAGACACCGCACTGGTAAAAAAGATAAGAGATGAGACTCAATAACGGAAAATATGTAATACACTGAATGTGCAATAGGTTATCAAAAAAAATGTAAAGACCCACATTTGGTGTGATTGTGTTTATGAGCAGTCTAGGACAATGTTTTTTTTCTTTCCTTCAGATAACCAGCACCCCCACCCCACATCAAAAATGCTCACATCAAACGTCGATGACACTGAAATTAAACTACAATATAAGTCACGTTCGTATATTATGTTTGTATTGTGTGTGATAACGTGAGCTTACGTGTGTATATTATTTACGAGAAGTGAAAGAAGAGTAGTAACTGGATCCCCCGTCAATCATGATTTAAGCCCATCCCACAGTATGAGCGGCCAGCCACTCCCGGTAACCAAACACACCATGCTAATACAAGACAATCAGATGACCTGGCTGGCACGATGTACTCACTGAATCGTCGAAATCAATGTCAAGTCCAAAAACTTTTTTGTTAAGTTACAAAAAAAGACCCATTCAATTTGAATGGCCGCGAGTTGAGACTCGGCACGACCACTTTGATTGCATTCATCGTATGTGGTTAAACATTTTAGACAACTGAAGCTGTGCTGGCTAGCTTCGGAGCTAGTTGGGGGAAATCAAGAAGGCAAGTGATACTTGTAAGCTTGCTTCATTGAAAAAGCAAGTTAAGACGCCGCGCTTCTTGGGGGTTGCTTCTCGCTAGTTAGAGAGTACTTGAAGCACGCACCGACAACATACATCTGGTCATAAACTTGTCTTGTAAAAGTATTTTTTAAAACATTGTTTTAAGGTTCATAACGCTTTGAGGTAAGACAAGCACACGCTTTCCTTCACAACACCACCGCCATTTTGTGCTCTTATCACAGAGTTGACATCGCCATAACAACCATCTGCTTTAGAAAAGCAGCTCGCAGCCACTTTCATCATCGCCACGTTCAAACCACTCTCTCGCTAACGCGAGACAGTTAAAACACACAGGAAATGCCGCCATATATTCATTCAACTAAGCAATTGTACTTAAATATGTTACATTTACCCCCAGCGTTGTCCTTTGATTGTCCGAAAAGTTTTTCCTTAGCGATTTAGGTTGTTGTTGATTCTCGTTGCTTGGTTCTTGTCGCCAGGACTACCGTGACTATGGCGCCTTGTCTTCACCGGGGCAACTGTTGCTACCCACCGGTTTTTACCCCGCCCCCTCCCCGATTTCGATTGGATATCTTCGGAGGTGGTCGCAGAGCCATTAAACTATCTGATCATTAATAGGTCGACTTTTTCTGTCAGTCATTTAACCCCAGACCGTCGAACAAGTACTAAGCAACACTACTGGTGACATTTTATTATGCACCGTGTCAATCACACGAGTTATGAATTATAAATATTGACGTGTACGTTGCTTTTTAATCTTGGCATTAACTTTTTTTTTTTCTTTTCTCTTACAGTCTGGTACTTTGAGGTGCATACAATTACATATAACGTATAATAACATATTAATAGTAATAGTATAGTAATGATTATAAGGCTATTCATATTTGGCATCTTTTATTTAGTACAAAAACTTTCCAAGTCCAAATCTTTAACGCAGCCAGGGGTTGTAAATATACACACGTACAAATGACACAACATCAGAAACACAACATAAGACAATTAAAAAACACAAGTGTCAGAGGTAGAGAAAAATAGAAATGCTCTGTAATACTTTTCCCTGTCTGCGTATGTGTGTGTGTGTGTGTGTGTGTGTGTGTGTGTGTGTGTGTGTGTGTGTGTGTGTGTGTGTGTGTGTGTGTGTGTGTATATCTGCTAAGAAGCAGATAGCACACCAAACTAATAGAATATGGTGGTGACAATTGGAGCGCCCTAACTGATGCAAGGACACAACGGCCATTAAAGGTCACAGGTGATTAGATTAGCGAGGACCCCCTCTGATATCAACTCAAACGACGTACATCATGTATCGCACATTTTCAATTTCTCTGGGCATTGTTGCCCCTAAAGGTCTCCAGTCTTATCTCTGATAGCTGGAAGGTGTGGACAGGAGTTGTGGTCATTTTATGAAAGGCCTGGCTAACTATATAAGGGGTTGCTGTTCATAACGGAAAACACAAACATCCACCAAGTGCAAAGATCACATTGCACATATTTTGCATAAAAGACCCTCGATTGACTTCTAAACGTAACCGCCTTGCATTGAAATTTCTAGTCTTTGTTTCTCTCCATCTGCATGACTATCATAATGTGGAAGGCAGCTGTCTTGACTGTGGGTCTGCTGGTGATGCTGGTGGGTCGAGGTCAATCGAACGAGGGACACCTATCCTTCTATGGGGTGAAGCTGTGTGGAAGAGAGTTCATAAGAGCAGTCATCTTCACTTGTGGAGGCTCTCGCTGGAGGAGGAGCATAGGAGATTCGGGTGAGACGTTGAGACTGCTGCCTGTGCTTGTAATGTAGTTTTGTAAAAGCATGTTTTTTCCTCTGACCCATGACTGCACAATGTGTCCACCAGGTATCATTGGCAAGGAGAGCTTTGACCCTTGGAGCATGCCTCAGCTCAGCAACGAGCAGCAGCAGCCTTCAGAGACCCAGATCTGGAAGGGAGAGACGATGGACGCATCCTCGACGGGGTCTGGATTCAGCCGCTTCGCTCGCTCGCCCATTTCAGAGGAGGTGCTGGAGGCTCTACGAAGTGCCGACAGGAAAGGTCGGGACGTGGTGGTGGGACTGTCCAATGCCTGCTGCAAATGGGGCTGCAGCAAGAGTGAGATCAGCTCTCTCTGCTGAAACCCCTACACCTACCTATCAAGTTTTTTTTTTTTACATTACATTTTTATGAGGAGCCCTACTTTAGGCCTATTTGTCCTCCAACTTTATGTCCCTACGTAAAGCCTACACAATGTCCATACTTCATTGAGGCATTTCATACCCATCACATGTGTTATGACATAATCATATGGAAAATGGTATTGTCTGTGTGTTCACAGTAGTCACCCGGAACTGTTTATCGATGTCCATATTTAATAAAGCTATTTGAAATTGGTGTTATAGACATGCCTACTGTCTCTTTTTATTTGCATCAGTCTATATTTAGTGTCAGCTTGTGCAATATGCATGCCCTAAGACATGGTGAAATCTCCAAATTGCTAAATACAAATCTATGCACAACATGCAACAGGAAGACGCAGCTCGGTGTAGGTGGCGGTCGAAGGCCATTAGTAGTATCTGACACCATCTCGTGGTCGCACACGTCAATAAATAACACTGCGAACTATCTGGCCTAACTTAAACCTGTTAAACGAAACACAAGCATTTGATAACGCCACACTAAATCTAAAATAGCGTATATATGAACTGTACTGCTGTTAGATCTCAAACTAATATTTTCCAGCTCGGTTTGTGTTCAGCCGGCATCCACCCAGCTCCAGCCAAGCGGGAAGACGGAAGCCGGGTGGGATCACACGCACTGGTCACCCGGCTTGAATGCAATGCATGCAAACTCACTCACACATCAGCTAGCGTAGCTTGTTAATTCCTGTAACGTTAGCCGGCGGAACACGGTCAGATATACCTCACGTCGACAATTGCAATTGAAGGGATATACATAGTTTCGGCAGAACAACACGTCAAAAGTACAGGATACTGATCCGACAAATCGGTGCGACCAGGTAAAGGCTTTGGCGGTACTTTCAACGTGAAGCTAGCCGCGCCTGGCTAATCTTACCCGGACTTGGGTGATGGACGCGTATGTCGCGATATGAATGTTTATGGTGGCGCTTGTATTGTGAAACGTGGTGCGGGTTTAGGATTTAACGTGTACTTGGTCCGTGTAGCGCCGTCCGTCGACGGGAAATGTCGTTTGGTGTGATTCGCGTAGCTGCGCTAGCGTGCTAACTAGCCGTGTCAAACATTTGCGCCTGTGGTGAGGCCGTATGGGCCTGGTGTTCAGTTCGGCTACTTGGACTAGCCAGGGTTCACACACGGACTACAACGTCGTACCTAACATTAACGACACTGTCATAGCTTTAGTTAAACCAGTCTTAACGAACCGCCGTTGCCGACTAAGGTAAAAATGTGTTGACGTACGACGGGGTAAAATGTATATACCGCAATGTGCCTGACAAACAAAGGGCACGTTCCCTGGAAATGACTGAGACTTAATGCTTTGAGTGAAACGATTTGCTGCCTGCTTTACTTTATGTAAGCAGTAGCTCGAGTCTGAGGAGCGGTGTTCATTCCGTCTGTCTGTCTGTCTGTCTGTCTGTCCGTCTGTCTGCAGAATGGAGTGGCAGCCAGACGAACAGGGTTTGCAGCAAGTTCTCCAGCTACTGAAGGACTCCCAGTCCCCAGACACCGCAACGCAGAGAGCCGTCCAGGAAGTATCCTAAGCCCGTTTAGTGTACAAACCTAACCCAGATCAGCATGACTCCTAACCCAGATCAGCATGACTCCGAAAGGTCTGCTGGAGAGGATAAGAAAGGTATAATGTTATGATGGCATAAGGTTTGCCGCCGCACCAGTAAGAAGACACCAGTCATGAGAAAAACCATGTATGTGAATGTAGTGTGTGTTTTTTTTTATGTATATATTGTCCTTGGGTGAATTCCTTAACAAAGATCCTTTAGAAACTGGAACAACTCAACCAGTTTCCAGACTTCAACAACTATCTCATCTTTGTCCTAACAAGTCTCAAATCAGAAGGTGGGTGTCTTTTTAAAGCAGTACAACTAAATTGCCACGTGTTTACCTCCCCTAGAAATGCATCTCTAAACAATTTCTTTTTTATCCTGCTTTCACATTTTTGCTTTCCCCCTGCCCCGCCCAGATGAGCCCACCCGATCCCTGAGTGGGCTCATACTGAAGAACAATGTGAAGGCCCACTACCTGAACTTCCCTCCTAATGTGGCCGACTTCATCAAGCGTGAATGCCTCAACAACATTGGGGACCCCTCTCCGCTGATCAGAGCAACCATAGGTGAGGGTGCTGCTGAGTGAGAGCTATGATGACAAGGGAGGAGCAGTATTTTAGCTTGCTGCATTTTTAGCAGCACATGTGTGTGTCCATCCATGAATAACAATATTGAGTGGGAGTATACTGACCAAAACAAGTGAAATACATAGTTTAACAGCTTCTAAGTCCTAACCTTCTTTTCTTTCTTGTGGTTGTCTAGGCATCTTGATCACCACTATAGCATCCAAGGGAGAGCTGCAGTTGTGGCCAGAGCTGCTGCCCCAGCTCTGTAACCTGCTCAACTCTGAGGACTACAACACCTGCGAGGTCAGACCCTTACCCACACCTAGAGCCTTTATACACCCTGATCACCACAATTAAACAATATTGAGATTTCTATGAGCTGGTTATTCACCCAGAGAAGTGGGTAGCTGTATGTCTTGGGTATAATGATAAGGCTAATATGCACTGCTGTCTTCCTAAAAAGCTGTGTCAGTGGTGAGCATATGGTTTTGGGCTGAGTGCATTTCATATGAAATCATAGGTTCATATTGTAGCGTAGCTAAGCACAATTCCAGCCCAGGTGAATGTTGGAAGTAAACATCAACTTCATTTAGCTTTAAGCTTTGGCGGTACTTTCAACATGAAGCTAGCAGTCCCCGCTAATCTACTCAGACTTGGGTGACATGCATATGTCGTGATCTGAATGTTTATATTTGCGTTTTTTATTGTGAAATGTAGTACAGGTTTAGGATTTAACTTTTACTTTGTTTGTGTAGCCTCATAGGTTGATGGGAAATGTAATTTGCTAATTAGCTGTGTCAAACATTTGCGCCATGTGATGAGGCCATAAATGGGTCATAGGCTAGTTAAGAGTGGTCAGGTTAGAAACAAAATGGCTACAACGTTGAACGTAACATTCATGACTGCGTAATCCTAGCTTTGGTTAAACCAGTCAAACTAACCGCCACTGCTGACTAAACGATTGAGTGATGACTGGTAAATGTATACTGCAGTGTACCTGACGGCGTAGCTCAGCACAATTCCCTCACAGGTGAATGTTGAAAGTAAACATCGACAATCATAAAATAAAGATGAATTGTCGGTCAGTACAATGCTATCATTGATGGGTGGTGCTGATCAGCATACTTTTGAGGAATGTTACTGATGTGTGAATAATTGACATATTTCCTGCAGTGAGAAAAGATGTGCCTAGGCATCTTAACTCCTCCTACCTGTCATTGATGTGTTTGACCTTTGATCTCCAGGGCTCTTTCGGAGCGCTGCAGAAGATCTGCGAGGATTCGTCGGAGCTGCTGGACAGTGAGGCTTTAAACAGGCCCCTCAACATCATGATCCCCAAGTTCCTGCAGTTCTTCAAACACTGCAGTCCCAAGATCAGGTCTATTGAAACACCAGCTTCTCAGCCTCCTCCTCTTCCTCCTGCTCCTCCTCCTCCCTTCTACCCTCTGCATTATGATGTGTCCTGACCTCACCTTCTAAACCTTTTTATTCTTTCTACCAATCTGTTAGATTGAATTAGTTTGTCTCTCCCACAGGTCTCATGCGATAGCGTGCGTGAACCAGTTCATCATTGGCCGGGCCCAGGCCCTGATGGACAACATAGACACCTTCATCGAGGTAAGGGAGCAATAAGCTGCAGTGGTGGTGTTGCCATGACGTAATATCTGACCTTCCTGGTGTCATTGATTGGTTTTGATGCATGCTCAACAGTTGGCACAAATGCACCAGATGTTTTTATGGCTGACACCGGTTCACTTGCTGGCCTAATTCTTTGGGAGATTAGAGAAGCGGCCTAAAGCGGCTTTGGGCTAAAGAAAGAACGCTGCATCCAAACTGGAAGACATTCAAACTTATTTTTGTACTATTCACAGATACGAAGACACATTTAACCAATGTCACATGACCAATGTCATGTGTGGATTATATGTGGAATATATAAATACTCATGAATATGGGTCTATTATGTGGTTATTAATGTGGTCATTAATATATAATAATTGTGTGTTTATATGTATGTATATATATATGAATAATATATTTAAAAAAGTGTACTTATCTGTTTAGTTATGCTTTATTATATACTAAACAGTATTACAGCACAGCTGTCCCTTTTCAATAATGCTATTTTCAAATTGGAAGTAGCAAAAGTAGTGGAGCTACTGGTCTCTTGTTTGTATCTGGGGTAATTTCTGTTTTCTATTATGTTTCCTGATTGTTATTTACCATTACCATTACCTCTCCTCCCCCGTCCCCCTGGCCCCACCCAGAGTCTCTTTGCGCTGGCTGGTGATGAAGACAGTGAGGTGCGGAAAAACGTGTGCCGGGCGCTGGTCATGCTCCTGGAGGTCCGCATCGACCGCCTCATTCCACACATGCACAGCATCATCCAGGTGAGAACAGCCGCCATTGACCTTGAATGTTTACTATTATTTACTATTTAGTCATTGAGGATGCTTTAATCCAAAGCGACTTGCAGTAAATTTAGATGCGTACCAACAAGTACGGCATCTTACCCAAAATCGTGTTTTAGTCGCCTTCGTATGTTCTATGATGGTCAACATCAAAAGCTATGCCGTTGTTACTACACTGTTACTAAAATAACGTGTAAAATCCTATGTTCTTGCCAGTCTCTGCCAGCCCATTTGTGATTGTCCACTCTGCTCTGAACACATGTCCCATTATTTTACGTGACGTTGAATTGCATTTTCGGAAGCACTTTGACGTTAAAACAGGTACACTGACGCCGAGCGGGTACGCTAACACCACGTTGTGTGTGGATGTGTGGAGCTCCGTCTGGGCAGCAGTTGATGTTGATTGGCTGCGTTCGAGAAATGGTTAAGCTTCTCGGACGCATAAGCTGTGTCCCAATTCAGGGGTTGCATGCTTCGAAGTACGCGGCCTTCGAAGGCTGCGTACTTCTGAGGGACCTTCGAAGGCCGCATCAACCGTTGTTAAATGAGACAGTCTAGCCTTCGAAGCATTTCCTGGTTGCGTCACCAGCCGCGCCACCAGCCGTCAGTTGGTAGTAACGTAGCCGTTGCCTGTCAGTTTGTCGTCAGTTGAAAAACAGATGGAAGGGGTTTAATAAAGCAAAAAATGATCATAATAATGATAATAATGAAGTATAACATAATAGTGATAATCATAAACGTGGCTCTTTATTCAATCCAATCGTTTAACTAGAGTTTGCAGTTTTACAGTCTGGAAATAAAGCAGGGATAATAAAAGTAATAAAATATAAGTAATTAGTAAAAGTATAAGTCGTAGTAAGTAAAAGTAATTAAATATAAACCCAATACTTATTACATTTAAATATAAATTCATCGCCACTTGGTGTCGCCGTTATTCTTTTCCCGCCTCTGAACAGCGGCGCGCAAAGGATTTTGGGATATGCGAGGCCGCGAAGGATAGTTGCGGTGCATCCTCCAAAAAGGGGGAAAAGAAGTACGCATTTGAAGGAGCCTTCGAATTGGGACAGCTTTCGCGCCGCGTTGTGACGTAATCGGCCTTCAAATGCGTACTTCGAAGCATGCAACCCCTGAATTGGGACACAGCTATAGTCTTATTGTCAATTTCTTATAGTCAGTTTCATATACAACACCGCTCATTATAACGCTCATACTCAATGACGTTGTGGCTTTGCTCCTCCGACAGGTAGTTGTTGTATAATGCCAGTTTATTGGAGAGTTGACAACAAGTCAAGTGTTCAAGTGTTTGAAATTGAGCTGAAAAAGGGTGTTCACTTACTACCTGTAAGTGTGGACCCTGCGGATTGAGTCACTACACTATCCTGTCCCTAGATCATTATAGGAACAACATTTCCATGCTCAGGTTCTAAATCCCATCCTTCCTATTTCTGATGCTCACACTTACCTCTGGCCCGGCCTTCTACCAGTACATGCTGCAGCGCACCCAGGATCCAGATGAGAACGTGGCTCTGGAGGCATGCGAGTTCTGGCTGACACTGGCTGAGCAGCCCATCTGTAAAGAGGCTCTCTCGGGTCACCTGGTTCAGTAAGTCATCCCAACTAGTAAACCCGCTGACGTTTTATTCATGGGACCGTTAGTAAAGCCATTGATCTTTGTTCTTCCTAGATTGCATTGCTGTGTTTGTATTGTCCTGGTGTATATAAATGTGTTGAATCCTTAATTTCAGGTTAATCCCAATCCTAGTCAATGGGATGAAGTACTCTGAAATCGACATCATACTCCTCAAGGTGGGTCTTTGTCGTCTGCCAGCACCGTCAGTGCCGTAATACTCGCCTCCTGCTTGATGTGTTGTTTTCCCATCTCCATGTTGTGGTTGTCAGTTGTGTTTTCTCTCTCTCCCCCCGCCCCACTGCCTGTCGGCTCCAGGGCGACGTGGAGGAGGACGAGGCAGTGCCAGACAGTGAGCAGGACATCAAGCCTCGCTTCCACAAGTCTCGCACCGTCACACTGCAGCACGAGGGTGTGGAGGGCGAGGAGGGGGAGGACATCGACGATGATGAGGATGATGACGATGACACGCTCTCCGACTGGAACCTCCGTGAGTGGTTTATAATATACTAGAACACATCGCAATATTAGAGACAGTAGGAGATGGCACGTACATGTGCCATGTAAGGGATCATGTACATTATCCCGCTTACAACACGACTACTTACTAAAGAAATCAATAATTTGACATAAAATATCATAGCAAATAATAATTCTATTACATACTGTAGAATGCCGCAATTGACCAATCGGAATCGAGTATTCAACAAAGCCATGTAATAACTTTGGATAAAAGTGTCACCAATGTATTCATTTATTTTGTGGTTTCAGGGAAGTGTTCGGCTGCAGCCCTGGACGTGTTGGCCAATGTGTTTCGTGATGAGCTGCTGCCCCACCTCCTGCCCCTGCTCAAGGGGCTGCTCTTCCACCCTGACTGGGTGATCAAGGAGTCTGGCATCCTTGTGCTGGGCGCCATTGCTGAGGGTGAGGGACTTGTATACCAGGCTGACGGCATATTGACCGCCATGAGGAGAATACCTCTCATTCTTCTCCGACATTAGAAACGCCCTTCTTACTATTATTGATTAAGCACTGATTTTCTTTTTTGTTTCTAACTGTATTATAGAGTTATACAATATAATACCTAAATGATGAGTGAAAAGGTTTTTCAACCTGCTTATAATTAGTCCTGCATACCTGTGATACTTGGGTCCATCGATAGTGTAAGTAAGGCCTTATTTATTTAGCAACTTTTCGAACCAAAAATTACAAGTGTCTAACAGAAAGGATGCATAACAATAATACATAATACCATAACGTCATACAATGATGATGCCTAGTACTAATAAAAAGCCTGTCTGAGCAAGTGGGTTTTTAGAACGTTTTTAAAACCCTCAACCGAAAGGAAAGACCGTATTGGAGGGTCAAGGCGGTTCCACAGAGAAGGTGCTAAACAGAAGGAACGTCACTTTTGGTCTTTAGTCTGGCACCAGGGACAGACAAGAAGCCCCTGGTCAGAGGATTGAAGGGATGGAGAGCTTCTGAAGGGAGTTAAAAGTTCTGCAATATCAGTTGGACTAAGACCATGTGAAGCTTTAAAAGTCATTAGAAGTATTTAAAATCAACCCTTTGTTCCACTGGCAGCCACTGAAGCAACATTAGGACAGGGGTGATGTGACAGCCAGTGAAGTGACAGGACAGGGGTGATGTGGCAGCCAGTGAAGTGACAGGACAGGGGTGATGTGGCAGCCAGTGAAGTGACATTAGGACAGGTGTGATGTGGCAGCCAGGGAGGTGACATTAGGACAGGAATGATGTAGCAGCCAGTGAAGTGACATTAGGACAGGGGTGATGTGGCAGCTGCGCCCTGGACCATGTCAGCAGCAGCCCGGCTGCAGCACCAGGGACAGCTGTAGTCTGGCTAAGGCAGCTTGAGTGAGGCATGCAAACAAAGAATTACGATAATCCAGACGTGAGAAAACAGAACAATTAATTGAAAGTTCTAAATCGAGTGGGTTTGGCAATATTCCTTAGTTGTAAAAAGCATGTTTGAGCCAGCTTTGGTGTTCAAAAATAAATATGGGTCGAGATGACGCCAAGGTTCCTATCCTATTCCTAAAGTGTGTATGTTTTGCATTGATGAAAGACAATAGGCACACACGCACACACACACTCACTCATTTTTCTTAAGACCAAACGTTTTGTCTGCCCTCCCCCCATGCAGGCTGCATGCAGGGCATGGTGCCGTACCTGCCCGAGCTAATGCCTCACCTCATCCAGTGTCTGTGCGACAAAAAGGCCCTGGTGCGCTCCATCGCCTGCTGGACCCTCAGCCGCTACGCCCACTGGGTGGTCTCCCAGCCCCCCGATGCCCACCTCAAGCCCCTGATGACAGAGCTGCTCAAGCGCATCCTGGATGGCAACAAGAGGGTCCAGGAGGCCGCCTGCAGGTGAGGGAGGGAGCGAGGGAGGATGGGGACGGGAATCGGCAGGGAAACCTCACAATGCCTCACAATGCTTCGGTCACATGTGACCCCCTAATGGCGCGTTCCCTTTCCCTTCCCTTCGTGGCTCTCAGTGCATTCGCCACACTGGAGGAGGAGGCGTGCACGGAGCTGGTGCCCTACCTCAGCTTCATCCTGGACACGCTGGTGTTTGCCTTCGGAAAGTACCAGCACAAGAACCTGCTCATCCTCTACGATGCCATAGGAACCCTGGCCGACTCAGTGGGACACCACCTCAACCAGCCTGTGAGTGCACACACACATTGATGTTTCAATAACCGAAGCCGTTCCAAATCCTCGGGTCAACTGCAGGTCAACGGGGAACTTTACATGAAAACACGCTACTGAGATGAAGAGTTTTCAATCGTGTGTTTGTATGTGTTAATAGGAGTACATCCAGAAGCTGATGCCACCGCTGATTGCCAAGTGGAACGAGCTGAAGGACGAGGACAAGGACCTGTTCCCCCTGCTGGAGTGTCTGTCCTCGGTGGCCACTGCGCTGCAGAGTGGCTTCCTGCCCTACTGTGAGCCCGTGTACCAGCGCTGTGTCACCCTGGTGCAGAAGACCCTAGCCCAGGCAATGGTCAGACATATGTCCTTCAACCATATCTCTCTCTCTCTCTCTCGCTCTCTCTCTCTGTCTATCTGTCTCTGTCTCTATCTGTCTGTCTTTTTCTGTATGTCTCTCTATCTGTCTTCCACCGTCTCTTTCTTTCTTTCGTTCGTTCTTTCTTTTGTTCTTTCTTTCTTTCTTGCTTTCTTGCTTTCTTGTTTTTTTTTCTTTTTCATATTTTTGTTTGTCCAAGCTAGATGGCAAAATAATTTGGCCTCACTGCATTTGTTCTCCGTGTCCTAGATGTACAGCCAACAGCCGGACCAGTACGAGGCTCCGGACAAGGACTTCATGATCGTGGCTCTGGATCTGTTGAGCGGCCTGGCCGAGGGCCTGGGAGGCCACGTGGACACACTGGTGGCCCGCAGCAACATCATGACTCTGCTATTCCAGTGCATGCAGGTGAGCGCAGCGGGCGCACGTGATTGGTTTAGAAAGGGGTCACGTGGTGAGAAGGGTGCGCTGCCGGTGTTCCTGTTTGTTGGACCTGAAGGGTCAAATCCCACTCTTTATTAGTCCAGCTTAACATGTTCTGATATAACATGAACCCTAATCAATAGCCACTTTTACACAGCCTGTTCAAGGCGGGAATGTTGCACCTTTATTCCGCCTCGTCTTCTGGTAGTAACAAAGCCGACTCGACGTGTGTGAAAAGGGTGAACCGGCATGGCGGGACAGGGGTGTGACGTTTTGACTCCGCCAATCATCTTCATCAAAATTGTTGAGGACATTAGCCCAGAACACGGGTCGTTGTGGTCTCTCTCTCCTCCACATTCTTCTCGCAGAGACCCCTGCGAATTGACCGAGAAGAACCAAACGTCTCCGTCTACAGCGTCTTAGGTCCGCGTACCTTTCTGCCTCGAACCGCTCCCTATTTCTCTTCAATTTCTCCTCCAACGTGTTTCTGATCACACAAACACGTTGCTCGCACGAATCCGTGTTTGTAACGTTATGCATCAACATGTTGTATACGATGCACCCCATCGTTGCGCAAACACGTCGCACCTCTGATTCCGGCACGCCGGCATGCGGCTTTGTTTGGTTTCTATGTAAAAAAGCAAAGCCAGCATAATGGCGGATTTTCTTTACGGCAATATTGCGGGATCTCTATGAAAGGGGCTAATGTCTACAAAGCAGGCTGTCTGGATGCCATCGTTCTCAAATGCAACAGAATGTGTATCACCTGCACAGAATGATTTTTGTGGTCAAAGACATGGCCTAACTGCTCCCTGCTTCGCCCCCCCCCCACTACCAGGATACTATGCCAGAAGTGAGGCAGAGCTCATTTGCTCTACTGGGAGATCTGACCAAGGCATGCTTCCTTCATGTCAAACCCTGTATCGGTAATTGCACACGCACACGCACACGCACACGCACACACACACACACACACACACACACACACACACACACACACACACACACACACACACACACACACACACACTACTGGTTCCTATCCCCTTCAATAAGTCTGACATGTTGCTCACCGTGTGTGATTACAGCTGAGTTCATGCCAATTCTTGGCACAAACTTAAACCCAGAGTTCATCTCTGTGTGCAACAATGCAACCTGGGCCATAGGAGAGATCTGCATGCAGATGGGTACGTCGTCGTCGTCACAGCAGCAATGTGTGTTCCTGGTGTAGTTGGTTTTTTTTTTCCGTGTGTGAGACACACTTTGATTTGTTCATTTGAATATTGTATTTGATAATACCCAGGATCTGACCCCCTTTTCCACACCTGTCGTCTCCTTGTTTCTCTGTCTGCTGTCTCACAGGTGTGGAAATGCAGCCGTACGTAGCGATGGTCCTCAATCAACTGGTGGAGATCATAAACCGACCCAACACCCCCAAGACCCTGCTGGAGAACACTGGTATACACACACACGCACACGCACACACATAAAGACACGCGCGCACACATACACACAAGACACACACACACACACACATAAAGACACACAACTTTTAGGTGCTTTATAAATAAAATAAGCTTGAAACTCACACACACACACACACACACACACACACACAAAGAGAAGCATGTGGCTGATGTTTTTTGCACGTTTGCTAGGGAGCAGGTAGTTGCTAGGGAGCAAGCAGTTGCTAGGGAGTGGCTTACAGTATTCTGCAGTGTTAGTTGATTATGGCGGCACATAAAGGTGGATCTGGAGCTGAGGTGCTGTTGCCATGGCTTTTGAGTGTGTGACCTTTACCCACGACCCCTGACTGTGTTCTTTGTCTCCTCAGCCATCACAATTGGCCGGCTTGGCTATGTGTGTCCCCAGGAAGTCGCTCCTTTGCTGCCACAGTTTATTAGGCCATGGTGGGTGGAGGAGAGAGTGTCACTCACTCACACACGCACACGCATACACACACATGCACCTGTCATGGGTCATAATATTTGACCCTGAAGCCCCAAAAGCTACTGGCACTTGTTCCTCAAATCGCATTGGTTATATTTGTAAAACAAAAGGCATTCTCTTGACAATACGCCATGGATGGTGTGGTGTTTTGTTTAGAACACAATCTCACCTGGGTCCCACTAACTGCTGCTCCACAGGTGTACGTCTCTGCGCAACATCCGAGACAACGAGGAGAAGGACTCGGCCTTCCGTGGGATCTGCATGATGATTGGTGTGAACCCAGGCGGGGTGGTGCAGGTATCTTATTCTATCCTTTCAGTCGGTGAGAGTCACACCGTTCGCAGATGACATGACGCCGAATGTTGTGTGTTTTTCGAACCTTTTCAGCGTGAAAATGGTACAATGTTGATGCAGAGTACTGTAGGTCTTCAGGGTTGTGTATAATGATGTGGTGTGCCATGCCAACAATCACATGAACAAGTTGACTCGGCCTTAGTCCAGCATAAATGCTTACCATTGTTGCAGATACCCAATGTATGTAGCGTTTAAAAAGTAATTAATTATACCATTGCTCTACATCAAACTCTCCTTTCACCAGATATTTTGACATATAGGGTTCTTTGCAGTTGTCTATGTCTAAATATCTATATATTTTATTTACATTTTTTACATTTTTAAATTTGTTGATAATTGAAAACTGGAATGAACTGACAAACTCCCGCCCCCCTGAATCCGTGCAGGACTTCATCTTCTTCTGTGACGCGGTGGCCTCCTGGGTGAATCCCAAGGACGACCTGAGGGACATGTTCTACAAGGTGTGTGGCTCCGACGGCCTCTGCAACACACACACACACACACACACACACACTGTGTACTCTGCTTGGATATGGATAAAGTCAAACCATTCTATGTTCTGGGGTCTCCTCTCCTACTCCAGATCCTGCACGGCTTTAAGGAGCAGGTTGGGGTCGAGAACTGGCAGCAGTTTTCGGAGCAGTTCCCACCCCTGCTGAAGGAGCGACTGGCAGCCTGCTATGGCGTTTAGAGCCTCCACACCCACCCCAGAGGTACTGAGCTCCACATATTCTCCTACTTCCATAGCCTAGTCCTAACTAGACCTTGGTACTCATTACATTCATACTAAAGGTCTAGCAGTGCTGTAGAGACAAACGATGTCTCACTTGAAGGCGGGTGCTGTTGAAGTTTAAAACCTATTGGCTCTGCCCAGTGCCACTCTGGATCTGCCTTAACCAATCGCTAACGTTTGGTCGTGACGTATTTCATGCGCCAGAAACCACGTTGCGCGCAGTATACAAACGGCAGATGCAGTGAGCATTAGCATTAGCCTGGTTCCGCCCGCCTCCGTACTTACGCTCAATAACTGAAATTCGCGCACGACCTCTACGTCACTGTTCTCAGGCCGCGCCTCCTGTTCGCTGATTGGACCGCAGATTTGAGGGAAAAGTAATCGTTCTAACATACAGCACCGCCAGACCTTAGTACTGAAGTGAAATGAAATTTGAGCGGAAGTACATAGGTGGGCGGAGCCAGGCTACTACTTCCATACATACCATCTGCATCAGAGGTGTCTGTCAGTGGGTGTCAGAGTAGGGCGCAGCCCCCGCAGCAACTGCTTTGCATTTATGTATAAGTGCCATCTAACACATTCGACAGGTAGTGCAGCATTAATTTCATAGTTGTGACTCATGTGGTTTTTGGAGCCAGATTAAACCAACCGGCGGCCGTATGATTGACACCCCTGATCTGTATGACGTCATTCCTAAATGTCAATGATAGACCCTTTTCACAGTAGAAAAAACACAGGTGTAGCTTGTAGCATAACATTAATTATGGGTCCTATCCATTTAGGTACAGCAGTGCACCAGTATAGACACAACTAGTCAAGTAAATGTTATTGATGCACGATAAATATCGGTCTGATAAATGATCGTCTGGTAATGGTACATTTCTATTATGTTTATAATATATATATATATATATATATATATATATATATATATATATATATATATATATATATATATATATATATATATATATATATATTGTTTGTATATGTTTATATTTATTATGTATGATTCTGATAATGAAATGAGAGCCGATAATTCAAAGCCTGCTGCACCTGGGTAGAGCCACTTTGCGCGCGTGTTCGTTCGTTCAGTAGGTTACTTCTTATGAAAAAGACACCTGCCATCTAGTGTGAGAATTGGCAAGATAGACAGAGACAGATTACATTTACTGGTTGTAATAATAATAATAATAATAATATTTATTAAATGTTCTGGGGTTCTCCCCATGATTTTGTTTTCCATGGTGGCGCTCCCACTAGTCAATTGCAGCCATAGAAATAAGGGGGTGTGGCAAGCGGGGGGATAATGGTTTTAATAAAGAAGGGTTTTAATAATGAACGTAGGCTATTTAGCAGCTACTTCAATATTTAAACAGACCGAAAGATACCAAAAGCTCTTCCCACTAATAACGGTTTGGTAATTTAATAAACATCAATAGAACAATAGAACAGGTAGCGATGGATTTCTCTTCGTGTGAATAGCACTAGTCCTGCCGTGTAATGTCATCAAAACTTTGAAAATGTTCAAAGCATCTATTTGTGTTGTGATAATTGGAAGCAGGCATATTCTCATACTATGGAAGCTGTGTGTCTTGGGAAACTTTTAGGCTTTTGAAGCTCTGCCGTAACAGAGTCGGACCCGGACTGATGAGTGGATCAGAAAGCTACTGATGTCCACGCAGCAAACCTACGTGATATTGTAGTTTTGCTTTTTGCATTATTAAAATAATGCTGTAGAAATTAAAAGGAAAAATGATCAGATGATACAAACGTGATTCTGCAGCAGTGGTCTTTGCCAGCTCCGATTCAGGCAGGGAAAGCGATTATCCGAAACTTGAAATTATGCATTCGGCTAGCCCTAGTCACCTTAAAGGTTTCAATTACTTGTTTTCATTTCCATGTTTGATTTGACATATTATGGCAGTTAATTTAATTGGTTTTGAATGTTTATGCAAAACATTTGATAGGCTTCATGTTCTATGAAAGCCAAAGTAGGCTGTGAGCAAATGACAGGAACAGGAAGTTACTTTACTATTGACAATCTGTGAAAAGGGTCCATTCAGATTGAGGAGAAGAAGAACATTGTTTGGTATTGTTATAGAGATGGGTTGCAATAATGACATATTACAAAATGTGCACCTAATCAGTAGCTATTTAAGTGGGGGATGTAATTCTTCATAATGCTTCTGCATGTTTTTCTTTCTTTTGAATATCTATCCAAACATGCTCACCATTTCTCCCGTGTCTTTCTTTTCCTTTGTTACAGGTGAGCCGGAAAGAGGAGGGTGAATGGGAAACTCATCCATCTGTGTATTGCACTGCCCTGATCTGGGGGGGAGAGGGGTTGCTATTGGCGGCTCCCCCTGACGGACGGCCCCCACGCCCTATGTGTTTGTCCATAGAGGGAGGGTGGGCGGGAGGGAGGGAGGGACAGAGGGACACCTCTAGATTAACTAGGCAGGGACCCGACACAGAAAAAAAAACAACCAAACTAACAGGTTAGGGACAGCTAGAGAGAGGGACACAGAGAGACAGGTCTAGATGGGAGATGGAGGGAATAGACAGGCTCCAGGGATAGACAGGCAGGGAAAGACAGGTATAGCGAAGTCGAGGGAAAGCAAGCAAGCGAGGGAGGGAAATGAATAACAGGACAGGGAAAGGAAGATATAAAAAGGTCAGTTACCTTGTGAGAGGGGGACTGTTTAAAATTTTTTTTTTTTAACGGGACAATAAAACTAGGTAAACTGACGACACACACACACACAGACGCATACACTTGCACGTGCAGTGCAGTACATGGAGGTGACCAAGTGGCGATGTTATTTAGCGACTATTTTAGACCTACAACAAGTAGTTTAGGGACAGACGGACGGACGGGTGTCTTAGCTCTGCTCACCTCTGGGTGTCATCTTTCTATTCCGGGGGGAGGGGGGCGGGCGGCGGGGGTGGGGGGGGGGGGTAGGATTCACCATGAAATAGGTTTCATCTGTCCTCTTCACACACTAGTTCACTGTAAGGTATTCTCCTCGCTATCTGCATCCACGTCTCCGTCGCTTCACAGAGCTGCCATATCTTATCTCCAATGTAATGCCCCCCCCCCCCCCCCAGACTTCCTGTTCGTTTGGCTTCGGAGCGCTCCTTCCTTTGTGTAGGGAGGATTAGGGCTATCCATTCATTTTACCCACCTGGAGCGCAGGAATCTATTTATACCACTTCAGAATCCACCACCCTTTGGTTGTTTCCTTAAGGTTTTTTGTGAGTAAATGTGTGTGCGTTTGTTTGTGTGTGTGTGCGCGTGTGTGTGTGCGTGTGTGCATGTGCTGTTATTTTGTATATTCTTACTTTGACATTCTGTGTTAACGGTGTGTGAAATATGTATTGTTTTTGATTATGGTACAGCGCTAAAACTTGACTCCCATCGCTACGTCCTTTTGCACCTGTTAACTGTGACCAAGTGTGTATGTTTAGTCTGTGTGTGTGTGTGTGTGTGTGTGTGTGTGTGTGTGTGTGTGCGCGCGCGCGCAAGTTGTGCGTGTCTGCGTCTACAGTTGTAACGATATCCATTGGATGCCATATTGATATCTTAAGTGAACAGTGATTGGCAATGTCATTGCAATCTTTCTAACGTTTTAAAATGGTCCATAACTTTTTTTTTTTCCTTTGCTGCTGCTGGTGATTTTTTGTTTCCGTAGTGAACGTAAAATCGCACAATTAACACAAAAACGATTATTTGAATTAATGCTATTTTCAGTAACTGTTGTTTTGCACTTTTTTTATTTTTTGTATGGACTATTATTTTTTTTAACCTCACCCATAAAAGATGTGTTGACCCTAATGTCTAGTGTTTGTCATACTGTGTTGCTGTGAAATTACATGTCTTTGACTGGCAGAATTATCCCGATACTTAATGGCAAATAAAAACAACTTGTGAAACTGCGACTAATCCGCACTTTTACAATGACTAACCTTGCCATATTGCTGGTGTGTGTGAGTGAGTGTGTGTATGTCAGTTTCCCTGAGAGAAATTGCATGTGTGTGTAAGTGTGCATGAGTACCTAATGCCAATGGGCATGTTTTTTAAATGTTTTTATATATAGATTGTGTACATCTAACATGCAGTGTCAGTGCACATTTCTTTGGAAAAGGGCTTTAATTCTGCCCTCCTACTTTATGTGCATGCGCTGTTGTCACAATCTGTGTGTGTGTGTGTGTGTGTGTGTGTGTGTGTGTGTGTGTGTGTGTGTGTGTGTGTGTGTGTGTGTGTGTGTGTGTGTGTGTGTGTGTGTGTGTGTGTGTGTGTGTGTGTGTGTGCAGATGCATACTCATGTATCTTTTATAGTCCTATGATTTTACCCTTTACACACCAACACACCTCAACTAGTACACGAAAAGCGCTAGAACTCTGCCAAAGAGCAACTAGAAAACCGACATTCAATACAGAACAGCTGCTATTTTGTTAGCACTCCTGGCTGAATCCACATTCATCAGTAGCCTATATAATGTTAGGAGGCTTGATTGAATATTTTTGTTCAAGATCTTTAGCTATAACTCGTCTACAGGGATTTATACATAGATATATTTTAATTGTTGACCCGCGATGATGTGCTGGTTAATATTTTGTAGACATTTGGACACGTAACAAATGTGACCTAATTTGACCAAGACTGTGATCCTTGACATGTGATATTGATGAGTAAATCAAATGAAGATCAAGACAATCTATAATCCCAATCTAATTCTCGCTCAACCTTTTCTTAGATTGCGCCTTATGAAGAATCCTGTTTTTTGGTGTCAATTTTCCATTTTTTTTTAAACTGTCTTATGAGTTTAATGATAAGTGATGAGTTTGTAAAGCAGAGTGCAGGGATGGTGAAAGTGCAGGGGTGCGGGAAGAGGGGTTTTCTTTTTTGCATGATCACTTTTGCCCTTTGGCAAAATGACGGATACTTTGTGTGGGCTAATCATGCCAGTGCGAATGCTAAATGAAAATAAAATTCTTTGGGTGTATTAAACTATATTTTCTTATGCTATGTATGTGTCTATGTACAGTGGCTAAATAGTCTTGTGACCGTATAGTTGCAACCATTGATGTTTTTACATTCATACATTAACACTAAGAATCCATTAAGCAGTCCTCCCCCACCATCAAATGAACAGACTGGGTGTGCAATACAACACATACACGTGTTTGTGTGCGTGCACAAGGGGATGAGGGAACTGTTGCAGTAGTGTTTCTTCTGACAGTGGGAATAGGGAATGAGAAGTGGGATTCAATGCTCATCCTTGGGCCAGGTCACAAGGGTCTTCTGATTTGACCGGTTTGTTTTTTGGTTTTGCTTTCCAAGGCCTGTGTGGCTTAGGGAGGAGACACACACACACAGTGGCGCATAACAATCTGTCCCAACTGATGGACTGGAAAGGGGACAATTTGCATAGCAATTAACATATTAGTTAGGACAGAGAACTTGGAAGGTACTTTGTTCAGCAACATCAACCACTCTACCATTTGTGGATTTCATTGTGCACATAGTTGTCCCAAAAAACACCTTGCAACGAGGTCTCAATGTAAGAGGGAGAGAGAGATTGCAATACACTGGCACCGTATCCTCATGTTGGTGAGACATAACAGACGATGTTAATACAACCACAGAGGCAGTCAAACCACATTATATCTCTATATTATACCCATTTTGTCTTACAATTTTGTGCATTGACATTTTAGGTGCACTAGCCATACATGGAAAAAGAAATACATTATTTTGCCTTACATTCTAACATTGTCTAATTCACTGTTAAACCTATTCACTAAGAGGACAATGTAACTCTTTTTCTTGTTCAGAACATGCATAGGACGTAACGACAATGTGTGGAAGCTTGCTAAAACTGAAATTTAAATGTTCATGATCGCTACCACATGACACGTCTGGTATACCGTTACTGTCATCAGTCAAGGATGATATTATTACAGTGAGTTCACATGTCATGAAGGAGCAGGCAGAGGTTAGGCATCTTGCTCTTCAGGACTGCTTTAGGACATTGGGGATCGAACCCAGTACCTTTCGGCTGGGAATTGAACACCCTGGCCACTATCCTGCCCTCTGCTAGAGGAAGAGATCGACTCCATTTCAGAAATTGCATTGGCTCCACAGAGCAGAACTAAGGTACAGTGACTCCAACTCCGCTCCTCATAGTGTTGCGTGCTCCGCGTCGCACAACGGTGGGTCTCCACAATCCTCGCATCACTTCTCGCATCTCTATTCTTATTTCTCTCAGAAATTGCTGAAAATCTCGTATTTCCTGTTCCAGTCCATAGGGGGCGCCCTCTTCTTGTTCCGTTTTGCGATGGCCTTCTCCTTGGCCTCTGCTGCAGTGGGACTCAGGCGCAGGCCACACTCCAGGAACGGGTCCAGCGTCTCTTTTTCATCCTCATCGGGGACCTGAGAGACACACACACACACACACACACACACACACACACACACACACACACACACACACACACACACACACACACACACACACACACACACACACACACACACACACACACACACACACATTATTTTGTTTTCATGTATAACATCAACCAGAGGGCATCACAGGTCGGAGAGCCACATGTCCACCCTCACCTGGATGCTCATATCTGAGCTGCTGAACTCTGACTGGGTGGTGGAGCTCCTGGAGGAGTGGGACGCCGAGCTCCCATTGGTCCTCGGTTTTGGTGAGCTGTTTTTGATTGGCGAGTCGGTCACGGTGATGTTTATGATCGGTGCGTCCGCTGCAGGGAGGTCGGCCGTTGGAGAGGGGTGAAGTAGAGGGCTCTCTCTGATTGGCTCATCCACAGAGACTTCTGTCAGATAAAACGAATACGTGGGGGCTCTATGATATATTTGTGTAAAACTCACTGTTATGAACACATTTTTTTTTAAATTTGACGATTCAAGTCTGATTTTGATCACTGTTTTCGTTCTGCTCTTTTGTCTTTTTTATTTGTATTTTATGTTTCTGCATTTCTCTACCTAAATCTAGTGAATTCCGGTCAAACTTTTTTACCCTCAATGTGACTGCTGTTGGGAACAACCCTGAGTCTCAGGAAGAGCTCGTCGGTTTCCAGGTCGACCACCAGAAGTCGCGTCTCCTTCCCTCCTCTTTGTATCAGCGCCACCACCTCCGAGTGCCGCAGCCCCTCGATATTCATCCCATTCACCTGTATGGGGGAGAATTAAGAATTAAGGGAACAGACAAAGGGATAGTGGGTTGAAGCATAGCAGGACAGGACCGTAATCATGACACGCTGGCTGGTTGCAGTGACACAACATGACCAGCAGGTGGGGTGACTTGGCTCAGAGCAGACACATAAGAAACCCGACGAGCCAGATGGTTTGTAACAAAACCACCTGGGAAGTGGTCCTTGTAACCTAACATGGATATTTTTGGTGTGGGAGGAGACCGACGTGAACTGCACCCCCCCCGCAGGGTTTGAACCGAGGAGCTTCTTGCTTGTGAGGCAGCAGTGCTAACACACCCTGCCACCCAGTAGCACCTCATAGGACGCCGATTGGTCCGAACCACTATGGTTTGGCCACTTGAAGCCTGGCCAGACTAGCCTAGAACTCTAGACACCCCCTAGCGGCAGCACATTTATTTGGCAGCTAGGTAGGGTCTAGCACAGCTCCGTCTGCTTTTTGGTGCTGGAAACACCAAGTATGTCTGACCAATCACAGCGTGAGGGGCGGAGTCGGAAGCCGGGTTACCATGACGACAGAGTTGCGACGGTTCCGTGTTAGAGGTAAACAATGGCTGCTGCTGCTGGCGAACGGCTGTCTCTCCACTCGGCTTTGGCCGCGACTCTTCAAGACTTGAAGTTAACATTTTATTTGAGAAAAGAACAAAGAACGGCACTGAAGTCTTTCCTCGAAAATAAATATTTATTCTGAGTTTTGATTAATGACGTAGCCAGAGCCGTCGCTCTGACTACGTCACCTTCTTTGTTGCTCTGATTGGTTGTAGCGCTATCCTATTGCGTGCAGAGGGAACTTGAAAGACAACCGTTTATCCCGCCCACACTGCCGATGGAGCTGATCCAGACCTTACATCTTTCTGATGTAGGTCTGGCTTGCCAGGCTATGGCCAGACGGATCTCCGGAAAGAAACAGAATGTGAACTCGCTAGATCTGGATGGTCACACAAGGCTAATAAATACATAAAATCCTGTTATTTATTAGCAAATCACTTGGCATAAGCGTCTTCCTCTCTTCCTGTTCTAACCCTCTGCAATCGTCTTCTACGTCCTTAATGGAATTAACCATCAATGACATTACGCAATACGGGCTTTGTCCATTATCCAGCTCGCAAAACACGCACGCACACGCACACACACACACACACACACACACACGCACACGCGCACACACACACACACACACACACACACACACACACACACACACACACACACACACACACACACACACACAGGAACCTTTAGCCTAATCCCTCTGTTCCAGATCACCCCAGGCTGTCCTTTCCTCTTCCCCCTCTACTTCATCTCCCTTCATCTCCTTCCCAAGCCTCTCCAGTGTCCAGATAAGCTGGTCTGATCCAACATTGGCATGCACATCTGTTTACAGTCTGTTTGGCCGCGTGACGCTGTTTTCATTTTCAGACGGACGCATCACATTTCCTCTGTCACTAACGCCCCCCAACCCAGCGATCACATGCCCCGGTCCCTCCCTGGTGTACCTGGACCAGCCGGTCTCCCTTCCTGACATCGGCCCTCTCAGCGGCGGAGCCGGGGTCCACGGACCCCACGAACTGCCCCGGCCGCAACTTGTCGCTGTGCAGGTTGAAGCCGTAGCCGGGCTCCTCCCCCTGCTTGGTCAGGTGACACAGGCGCGGCACCAGCACGGCCGCGTCCGGCGGCGTCGGCGAGGAACACTCCGATGGCATCTGGAACAGAGGGAGTGGAAGAAGAAGAAGAAGCGGTTTTACCCAGCATGCTTTGGGCGGCTGGGTGCTGGGAGGAGGTCAAGCGGCTCTCAGGCCGTGAGCCTGATTACCATTCAGACACAGTGTGACTTTGTGGCCTGACATGACCTGCCTTGGCTGTGCAACCGATGGGCTCATGTGTTTAGCTTCATAGTTGCTATAGAGCAGAGCCGTTTCTAGCTGTTTGGGGGCCCTGTGCGAGATACACTTTTGGGGCCCCTATTTAGTCACGGCCGACGGGATCATAACCCACCCGGACCTAGGGCCGACGGGGGGGGGGGGGGGGGGGGGGGGGGGGGGGTGCATGCGGTCATAACCCACCCCGGACCTAGGGCCGACGGGGGGGGGGGGGGGGGGGGGGGGCCTGGTGGCGGCGGGGCCCTATGCAGCCGCATAGTCCGCATATAGCTAGAAACGGCCCTGCTATAGAGTATTAGCAGGACATCTAGGATATTACTGTGTGTAAGTTCAATCAGTTTGACTGAGAAATCGTAATGTGACCACACTTTTGGGAATGTCGCCGTTTAAAATAGTAGGTAGTAAGGACACAGGAACTCTAGGTATATGAATTTGGTGTGGATAGTGTGTGTGTGTGTGTGTGTGTGTGTGTGTGTGTGTGTGTGTGTGTGTGTGTTGTGTGTCTGAAACAGAGCTAACTTCTGTATTGAGGTGTAAAACAGTAATGACTTGCTGGTATTGCAGTAATACAGATGTCCAGGGAGTATTCCAGTGTTTTGTGTGTGTGTGTGTGTGTGCGTGCGTGCGTGCGTGCATGCGCATTCGTGCGCGTGCGTGTGTGTGGGCGAGCCCGTATGAGAGCGCATGAGTGTGTGTGTATGTGTGCGGGTGCGTATGAGTGTGTGCGCGCACATGTACGTGTGTACGAGAGTGAGAGCGAGACATGTTTTTTTTGTATTGTACGGGTACCATGGTAAGCAAAACAAACAGCCGTATCAAACAGTAGCTTACTGCCAGATTCCCACCAACTGGACGTCCGTTCACACCGCCAATAACGACGACGACAACATATAGAAGAAGCCACTCGGCCAAACTGTACGAGCGCAGGGGTCACTGTGTCGACATGAAGTCGGCGCCGTCTGTCCCCGAGCGGCGCCGTTCCACGGCCGCACTTCACTACAAACACTTGGTCTCATCGTTCCGTGTCGACGATGTCTCAGTTTGTTCTTGATCTTCCTCCTCTGGCCCGAGACGGACGGAGAGCTGCGTTTGGCTCGGGTCGGCCTGTATTTACCGCTAAACAGATGCCTGCTTGACCTAAGCCCATCAACCCCTGTGTTTGCACTCCAAACAAAGCCCTCTCGCGTTCGCTTGCAACGCAGCGTGTTTCTCGTTGATTTCTGTGGACTCAGAAACGGCTTAAGGTTCAGATCAGATAGCGGATCTGGAACTGCCGACGCGTTATTTAAGCGGAAAGAAAAAACCACAGCGAGTAGGAAAATGTGAAACTCACTCTGTGACTGTTCACACCACCGTTCACGAGGCTGTACAGTTTAACATTTAAATATTACGAGGGGGAACGCCATTGTGGTTAGAAAAAAAGGACAGAGAGTGTATTGTTGTTGTGACCCTATACGCGGATACATCACGCCATGAGAAGACCTGCGGCGTGATGCCATGATTTATGTAACATACTACGTGCATCTCTGAGTATCTACGCAATCAGGGAGTGGCCTCTGTATTGAAAATAGACGGCGTTGTTGATATGTACTTTACGTACGATGTGTATGTGTTTTTTCCCAGATTCAGGGCTGCATAACACGTTGAGAGGATTTGGTGTGAGATGCGAGATCACATTGTTGCTGTCACACAAGTTCTACTTTTCAGAGTCGAGTTAAGTTAACACAGAGCTGTTCATTTTTCTTTTTCCTATTTTTCTGCATTTTGTCCGTTCTTTGTCTCTTACAGGAGAGCAATGGGGATTCATGAAAATTGGGACTATAACCATGTTTGGATGAATGTATGAACCATGGGTGTATATATAGTATATTTATCTTTAATATATTTGTATCTTTATTTTATCTTTCTAGTATATTACGCCCTAAATAGGTAGTTGCCGGTGACTTGTCATGAAAATGTCAGTGCCCAGTCTGACTCTGTCTGTGCTGTTCTGTGCATCTGACAGTAAAAGACTTGAACTTGCGCTACACTGTGGGTATTATAATACTATTATTAGGACACACTATACACGGCGCTTACCTCTGCGTCTGTCCCAGAAAAGGAGGTGACAGAAGCGCGGCTGGTCCTGATGGACCGGGGGGAGGAGCAGGACCTGAAAGAGTGTGTGGGCGAAGGGGCCGCCCCCGCTGGTTTGGCCCCCGCTGGTTTGGCCCCCACTGGTTTGGCCCCTGCTGGTTTGGCCCAGCGTCTGAGGAGCTCTCTGGGGGAGATGGGGCCGTTGGGCCTGCGGAGGGGCGAGGTGCAAGGGGTGGATCTGGGCGAGAAGGTGCCCATCTCCGCGGCCAGGTCCTCTGTGCAGGGCAAGCCCCGGCTATGCAGATAGTCATCTGTGTCTCTGTCTATCACCAGCAGCCTGGTCCTGTGTTCAACCTCCCGAATACGATCCACCACCTTTAGAAAGAGAGAGATGGGGGGGGGGGGGGGGGGGGGGGGAGAGAGAGAGAGAGGAATGCAGAACAGAATACATGAGACAATAGAGGTAAGGGACGGGTTTTATTGTTTGTTAACACAACAGAATCTGGCGACAAACACACGCGGGTGCACACACACACACACACATACACACACAAAAGCCTGCAAAACAGTGAGGGAGGAAATGTAAGAATTCAATAAAAAGCATGATTCACAAACACAAACTCTCTCTCACACACACACACACACACAAGCCTGCAAACAGTGAGGGAGGAAATGGAAGAATTCAATAAAAAGCATGATTCACAAACTCTCTCTCTCTCTCTCTCTCTCTCTCTCTCTCTCTCTCTCTCTCTCTCTCTCTCTCTCTCTCTCTCTCTCTCTCTCTCTCTCTCTCTCTCTCTCTCTCTCTCTCTCTCTCTCTCTCTCTCTCTCTCTCTCTCTCTCTCTCTCTCTCTCTCTCTCTCTCTCTCACATCATGGCCCCTTGGGATTAATGGGAAAAGTCGTCCAACTAGTCTTCCCGTGATTGTCTCTCACAGTAACCTGATCACCCCCCCCCTCCATTATCACACAGGCCTTACGTCTTTCAATGAAACAACTGTGTGTTGAACCCCCACCTGGTGATGGGTGTCATGCTCCACGTTGTGTCCGTTCACCTCCACCACCCGGTCGCCCGGTCGCAGTCCAGAAAGGTCGGCGCACGAACCGGGCTCGATCTTCCGGATCAGCTGTCCGCCCCGGTTCCGTTCACCGTGCAGGTGAAACCCGTAGCCCTGCCTCCCCTTGGTGAGGAAGCAGAGCCGAGGTCTCAGCTCGCTCCCCATCCCCAAAAAGTATCCCAAATGGAGGGAAAAAAACGGGCTGTCCTGTTATTCACTTATTATCCACTTGTTCACTATTATTCAATTAAGGCCTAATAAGGCATTGGTGAACAATTAAAAAAATGGCGTCTGTTGAGAGTGGCTTTCAGATACGTGTCACAACAAGGGCATCGCTGTACTCCATCATGCCGACAGATGGTCCAAAAAGAAGACAAATAAAATTTTAAAAAATAATAAAAGTTGTGGTTGACTCCGGTTAAAAAAAAAAAAAAAAGCCTTTAATCCGTTCAAAAAAATAAATAAATATATATGTACAGGAATAGAATAATAACAGCCAGAATAAATGTAAAAAGTCTGGAGATAAAATAGTAAGTGCTGACCCACCGGACGGCGTGACTTGAATATCGGAGGATTTATCCAGGTGATCAAAGATTAGAGCGCAGCCTCGCCTCGTCAGGTGGGCGTGGTCTCAGGTAACCTGGTTTCCCAGAACCGGGACGGGGCGGGACGGGACGCCGCGAAGGAGCGTTATTGCAAGGGGGCGGGACTTTTAGTTGCATGGGTTGAGAGGGAGAGGGTTATCCGTTTCCGTTACATGTTTCGGATATTGATTTAGTCAAATTATTCGCCGGAACTCCCATATTTATTCTCCTTGTCGTTGTTTTTATTGTCATTTTCTTATTCGTCTCGTTCCGTGGACTGTTCACCGGCGTACACCGCTCGCAGAAAGCATGACACCGGAAGTTGAGTGGCGGTAGACCGGGGTAACGCTACAACTCAGGATCCTCTCTCAGCCTATGTGGAACGCAACTTGCGTCGTATGACGATGACGACGAGGATACACACAACTCCGAAAGAAAAAGAAATGTGAAACTTCCGGAAACTTCTTCCAGATGATGTAACGGTAAACATCCACTGTTTCATTTACCATTATGTAACCCCGTACGTAACGACCACAGCCTAGGTGCTCTATGTATAAAAACACTATTCAAGTGTGTTTGGTAGGTCATTTAATTGGTCGCTTTAACCAATTAAACGACCTGTCTCAATTATGTTGGCCATTTTAGCCTGTTAAACGTACTTGAGTCATTGTTGTGTGAAAGTGCACTATTTAAATCAAGCCAGTCATTTTGAGTACAAAACCATTTATTTGTAGGAAAATGACAAACGTACAAAATATATAGAATCTTTTGAAGTACACTAAATGGAAAACTATTTTAATAGTTATTTTACGAATTACTTCAACCAGTGACGAAACAAAGCACAGTACTCATGAACATGAGCTAAAGAAGTAGGTTATGACATTTAATGGGTCAATATTATACAGCCTCTCTTCATCTTACCATGCCCCAACAGAGGCCTACGCTTGCGTAACGATCATGTGAGCTCATATCAGAGCGCATTACTCCTCCCTCTCCTGAGTTTAGTGGAGGGTGAAAGTGGAGTCTGCTTCCTCACAGCCGCCTCTTCTTGTTTAGTCTCCATCTTCAGCGCGGAGCTGGTGGGTGGCGGTGGGTTAGGGGAGCGCGGGGAGTGCGATGGCCCGGCTTTGGGCCTTTTGGCTGGGGAGGTTTTGTGGGCAGAGGGGCAGCAGTGCTGGTTCAGACACATGGAGCAGAGAGGGTTGACCGGTAGACACATCTGCTGGCCGAAGCCCACCAGCAGCCAGTTGATCTCACTCCAGAGCTCCCTGTATGGGGTGGTGACAGTTTATACACCAGTTAGCTAAGACCAGTTGATCTCACTCCACAGCTCCCTGTATGGGGTGGTGACAGTTTATACACCAGGGGTCCGTTTCACAAAGCAGGTTTAGTGAAAACCCTGCGTTTATTAACCCTGAACTGAGGGAAACTCTGCGATTTCCGTTTCACAAAGGGAGATAACTCAAACCAGAGAAAGAGGGGCAACTCTAACCTGTTTCACAAAGAGAGGTAGCTTACGCTGTCGGTCAATTACCGTAGTAACAGACTCTATGAACCTAACCTGGTCGGGACCAGGTTTTACTCAATGGATCAATGTGTCTCCGCCCTCTTTCAGCCACACACGCCATTTGATTTCCTCATTCATTCAGTCAGCGAGTTTTGGCGTAGCCGTCTGTCAAAAATCATTTAACAAAATCAGAGTCAGTGCTATTTCAGAAGTCCATTAGGCAGTAGGAGGCGACTTTTTCACGAACATGTCCTTTTGACCAGCGCTCGAAGTGGAAAAAAATAAGTGCCGGTACTCCCTTACTCACACACATATATATATATATATATATATATATATATATATATATATATATATATATATATATATATATATATATATATATATATATATATATATATATAAGCGCTTTGGGTGTCTTGAAAAGCGCTATATAAATGCAATTAATTATTATTATATAATTATTATTTACTGCGCAGAGAATTAAATATTCGTCGGGAGAGGGTTATCAGACCATGTAGCCTTTCCAGACAATTATCATTTCAAGACAATTATCTTTTTCAGCGGTACCGTTTCACGTCACAGTCCATCATTTACATACGCAACCTAATCCGTCCTTACATGTGCAACATTACCAACCGTAGTCTCTCACATCCCAGCAGATATTGTGTGTTGCACTGCGTTTCTTTGCAAATATTTTTTGTACAATGTCGGAGATGTAGAGGCAACTGTATACAGTCAAATAGCCACTTAATATTTACTTTACAGTGTAAAACATGATCAAAATGATCATACCGAGGTCTTATCTGTTTGAATAATGTAATCTTAAGCTGCTGTCAAGTGCGCTTCTCCCCCGCGGGATTGCACCTAAATGAAATAAATAGTTACCATTCAAGCAGTTTTCCTCTGTAATATTATTGTGATCGCAAAGGACTCCATTTAAACTTACGCAGCAGTGTTGCACTTCTTTCTAAAAACGTGTTGAAACTCGCCATATGAGCGCATTAGTAGTAGGTATATTAAGTATTTCCAATCGAGGTTGGTGACTTCCCCGTTGCCATGGTGACTCGTCGAATCGGGGCTCCATTGATGCTGGCTTTTTATAGTTGTGGTGCACGCGCTCAACCCTAGGTGGAACTCCTCTGAGTTGATCAACTTAACTCAAAACCGGTGTTGTGGAACCGAAATCCCAGAGTTTTCTATCTCAGTGGAGATCAACTCAGCGTTTAGGATTAAACTCAGAGGTTGTTAAACCTGCTTTGTGAAACGGACCCCAGTTAGCTAAGACCAGTTGAGCCAAGAGTGTAGAGCAAGTAGGAAAGCAATAATAAAGCGATAACTGAATTTTAATTAGATCACACTTGAAAACAAAGTTGCTTCTTATAACATCAACTAGAGGGTGCTTTCTTGGTGAATTATCACAATAATAATAATGTGTAGTAATAAGATGGCAAATTACAAATTAATAACTACTATGTTTTGTTTTAAATAAAATGTTCTGTTGTAATTGAATTAGTCACCTAGGTAACCAGTCCTCCAGGGCCTTGCGTGTCTCCTCTGGGGTCTTTGTAGGCTTCTTTACCCAGCCCAGCCTGTTGGCGATACGGTGAACATGTGTGTCTACACCTACACACACACACACAGACATACATGCACACAATTAGAAAAAATATAGTTATAATACACTTAGCCTGACCTGCTAAACTGCAAGAGTCTGAAGCTCTCTCTCTCTCTCTCTCTCTCTCTCTCTCTCTCTCTCTCTCTCTCTCTCTCTCTCTCTCTCTCTCTCTCTCTCTCTCTCTCTCTCTCTCTCTCTCTCTCTCTCTCTCTCTCTCTCTCTCTCTCTCTCTCTCTCTCTCTCTCTCTCTCTCTCTCTCTCTCTCTCTCTCTCTCTCTCTCTCTCTCTCTCTCTCTCTCTCTCTCTCTCTCTCACCTATGCCAGACACCTGGTCCCAGGCAATGTCCATGGCCAGGTGGGCCATCTTGGGTCCAACCCCTGGCAAGCGTACCAGACCCTCCACACTGTCTGGAATGTCCCCGGCAAACTCCTGCTGTAGCATGAGCGAGGTCTTCTTCAAGTACTTGACCTTGGTCTGGGTATACCATGCAGAGAGGCATACATCCAGGTGAACAAAGAAGGGTTTCAGTACAAAATTAAAAAGTGAAAAGAAAAGTGGGGGAAATAATGAAACAAGTCAAGAATAAAAGCTACTGTGTTCAGAGCTCTACACTTAGCAATTTTTTCTTGCACATGCAACAAAAAGGTTAGCTGTGCTAACATGAAAAAAACCAGACTCAATCTCGAATTTCCGAGGATTTCTTAAATTCAGTTATAAAAAAGATTTAATTTCAGTTTGTCATTTTTTATTATTATTATTTCTTATTTTCTTTACTATGACTTGAGGGATACGATGCGTCAGTGATGAGCAAAAAGCAGATCACTCATTAATATGCATGCCCCTACATTTCCTTGTGTGCACCTAACTCTTTAGACTTGGAAAACAGCTGTGAGCCCTGATGGCATTACCCTCCAGAAGCCAACAGGGTGGATGAGTTTTCCCAGGGTTTCCTCGTCGGTGTTCAGGATGTTTTCTATGGTGCAGCCCCGCGCTCTGAGCCTCTGCATGGCTGCTGCAGTCACCTGATCCTTGGTCTGACTGGACAGCATCAGAGACACCAGCACCTGGAAACGCCTCACCTGGAACCCACACGTGCGCACACACAGAAGAAGAAGAAGAAGAAGAAGAAGAAGAAGAAGAAGAAGAAGAAGAAGAAGAAGAAGAAGAAGAAGAAACATCCATGAGAAGAGGGCAAGATGGATTAGGTCTGAGTGCGTGTGTGTTTGTGTGTGTAATGGGCAGCATTACACACAGCACTCGGGACCACCTGATAAAATAACTATCCAATGCTCATACAATCACTCATAGGCGTAGTTTTTAGTAGGGACCCTAGGGACATGTCCCCACCAATGTCATGAAACCAGTAAATTGTCCATTGTAATCAAACTGAAAATGTATTTATAGAGAAAGTGTTAAAATTAACAAAATCATCTCTGTCCTCTTACAAGGCAAACAACATCATCATTATCTGATCTTCAATGACCCGGCCAATCAACTACCTCTGAAAGTCTATATTTCAATGCTTTGTAGACGTCTTTTAAGGTTCTATATTTCTACGTTTTTCAGACGTCTATATTTCTGTTTTTTAGATGTCTATTCTATGTTTCTATGTATTTTAGCCGTCTATATTTTGACTTTTTTTGGACGTCTATTAGTTTTTTAGACATCTATTAGACGTCTAAATTTCCACACTTTTTAGATGTCCCACCCAAACCCTAATCCTAAAACCAAAGCCTAGAACCAAAAAACAACCAACCTTACCCTAAAACCCAAAACCAAACCCTAAAACCTAGCGTTAATAGGAAATCCTAACCCTAATACCAAACCCTAGAACCATAAACAAAACCCTAAAACCTAACCCCAATACCAAACCTTGGAATCATCAATCAAACCCAATCAATTTTGTGTAGTTTACCATTCGGGTTAGTGGTAGTTAGTTTTTCTTTAATAACTTTATTTCTGAAGGTCGGAAAGATTCAGAACCAATGTCCCTCTGATTTTCTGTTTTTGGTGATGCTGAACACATCAGTTTTGGTGCTGTGTCATTGTGACGTTCAGTTCCAGAGCTACAGTTGTGTGTATGGTACAGAAGTGGTTTTGGGTTCTTCCGGTTGACGTAGAAACTTCTCTACGACCTTCAGAACTAAAGTTATTCAAGAAGGGCCCACATACACCCTCAGTGACTGACTGACAGTCACAGAAATTCACTCGCACACAAACACTCACTCACAGTCACTCACAGACACGCAGTCACTCACACAGACAAACTTGCATTCTGATCAGTCCATTGCTTGGTTCAAGGGACATTCTAAAAACTGCATCTAAAGATTCTAGAAATAAAATATTATTCTCTAACCTCTCATTGAACTGCATTGACATTGATTCCAATAATAAAATATTATTCTCTAAACCTGGAACCTGGTTAAGACAAAAAACAAGAACAAAATAATTGTACAAAGTCGCACTTTTAATTTGCAAAACTAACAATCAATTCAACAGGTCTCAACACCTAAAACCATTAACAATATGGGCAGACACTGAGAAGATTGAACTGGAAAAATGACATGGTTAAAGAACAATGCGACAGCTTTAGTGGGTTGCCATGTACTAATGCCCACCACATTACTGTAACCAAATAACTGCCTTTCTTATATTAATGTCTGTTTGGTTACCTGCCTGTTTTTGTTGTTGTTGTTGTATTTCTTATAAAATTCAATACAAAATTTAAAATGATTTAAAAAAAACGTGGCAAACAGAATAACAATAACAATGGCAAAGAGGTGTATCTTATCTTAAACATTCTGATCATTATTGGTTATCTGTGGCAGCTGCGGAGGGTGGGTTTGGTCAGCTGGATGGTGCCAAGGCTTGTGCTAGGGTGGGCTCTGCTCCTGTGGGGGGTGCGTTTACTGGGCTGGATGGTGCCATGGCCGGAGCTGTGGTGGGCTCTGCTTCTTCGGGGGATGCGTTTGCTGGGCTGGATGGTGCCAAGGCATGTGAAACGATACCCAACCCTAATCATAACGCCTTTGGGGGTTCCAATAATGTGATCTTAGGGATTCCCAAAAAAAGAATGTCCTCAAATGCAATATTTTTTAAATTTGTTATAATTTATTTATTTATTCATTGTTTAATTATTTTATTTTATTATTTTGTTTTCTCTCAATGTCAGTAGTTGTGCCAATTCCCCTTGTAGGTCCTGGCCGCTGCTCGAACCCCTCTATCGCCCTGGGGAGAGTGAAGACAACCACATGCCACTTCCAGAGCATGGAGTCAGCTGCTTCTTGTCACCTGACAGCAAGGGCATCACAGGGAGGTAACACGTGGAGGCTGCACTATCCCCCCCAGATCCCCGCACTTAACAGGCCCCCCGACCAACCAGAGGAGGCGCTGGTGCAGCGACCAGGACACATACCCTTGTCCGGCTTCCCACCATGCAGACACGGCCACTTATGTCTGTAGGGATGCCCAACCAAGCCAGAGGTAACACTGAGGATCGAACCAGTGATTGATTGGTTCAAGTGACATTCTAAAAACTGCATCTGAAGATTCCAGAAATGAATTACTATTCCCTAACCTCCCATTGAACTGCATCGCATTGATTCCAAAAATAAAATATTATTCTCTAGCTACACAGGTCAGAAACGTTTACACCTTTACAGGCTTAAACTGCATGAGTTGGTAATGACACAGTCCGATTTTGGTGTGTCTAGGTCGAACCTGTGAATTTTGCCAATTTCTTGAATCTACCAAAACACCTTTACAGGCTTAAACTGCATGAGTTGGTAATGACACAGTCCGATTTTGGTGCGTCTCGGTCGAACCTGTGAATTTTGCCAATTTCATGAATCTACTTTTTCCCCTGGTGTACAGGTAGGCCTCAAATGAAGCCTGCTCTAAGTAGTTCAGCCTTTTAGTCATATCTTCAGAATGGTTAAGGCTAGAAATTACGAGTGGGTACACATGTTCGGCTGGTGGTAAGGTCCCTGGAGGTGTGGGGTCACCAGCGGGGCCAGAGTAGCCCGGGAGGGGGTGCTTAAGAGTGGGTACACATGTTCGGCTGGTGGTAAGGTCCCTGGAGGTAGGGGGGCACCAGCGGGGCCAAAATCGGCTAATTGGCTTTTTCCTTGGGCGGCGACAAAGGCTGATATCCTATTCTTGGAAGCAATATCTCCAACTTGGAACCACCTGATCTCTCATTGTTTGGATACTGAATTTGGATTTGGAAGTTGGAATTTGGAATATCTTAATTTTGAAACTCAGACACTGAACTTGGACATCGCCCTCTGGTGGTTGAAATTCGGTTCCAAAAACAGGATGCAGATCATCTTATTGGAATTTGAAGTTTACATAAAACTTGGAAGAAATGTGAATTCTTAGAACAAATCCAAGTTTGGTAATCCCGCTAATGCAAAAATTCCAACTTAAGGTACACAATCCCTAATTGGAAACCCTAACCCTAAAACCAAACTTTCTGCTAAAATTCCTTGTGTGCATCTCGTCCTGTGCGCATCATCCCCTCCAAAGCTCAAACCAGAGATACGCCCTTGCAACCACTGGGACTTTAAAATGACGGCAGATCCATAGATGTAAAAAACACTGTGAGTCGTGGGTATAAAGACATATATGAAGTATTGGTCTTACCGGTGCTGGTGCCCCTGCATCGTAACATTTGTCTGCCCCCATTTTATCCACGGGTGCATCGCGGCCGCTCCTCATCTCACGAATGTGGGCCAGTTGCCTCCTCCAATCAGGAGGCTCCCAGCGCTCGGTCTTCAACCGCGGCCCCTCATCTCTCTCCTCGTACTCCACCTTTAATTGTCTCCGTCTGCGACTGATGGAGGCCAGGGGCGAGGGGTCCGTCTCTGTTTTCGGTTGTGCGACCGTTTGAGGATGAGGTGTGGGGCCATTATCTGTGCAAGTTAAACGTTGAAGTTAAATGGGGGGGGGGGGGGGGGGGGGGGGCTGTAGCAGCCTATCTATATATAGAGAGATCATTGTTGTGGCTGAGAGAATAAGTAAGCCATAAGTTCACTTTCTAGTGCATATCACAGACTAGGTTCAGTAGGCTATTTGTGGATGTCTGGCAACCCCCCCCCCCCACACACAAATAATCAGTAGGTTATATTACGTAAGAAACTACACAAGGGCCTTTCGTCTTCCATTAAACACCCAAGCAAAAAACAACACGACATTACATCACCACTTTAATAAAGGAATAATATAAGGGCCTTTCATCTTTCATTAAACACCCAAGCAAAAAAACAACATGATATTCTGACCACTTTAATAAAGGAATAATTACATTCGCAGATGGTCGTTTCCTCTGTTTCCACTTTCAGTGCGACAGGAGGACACGTGTGTCCAGGTCCATGTTTGTTATTTACTTTAGACCCAAAAGCAGACAGAAGTGATCCACTTCGAGTCAGAACAGAGCTGTGGGCAAAATAAGGAGACGCCATGGCGAAGTATTTACACCCTTTAAAACCTGGTGGACGCCATAACCATGGGACACAACATGACCCCGTCTTTATACTGAATGGCATTAAAAGAGCCGACACAGATAACCATTACTTTTCAGCTGAATGTTTACTCTTCTTCTTCCTCCGGTTTTAATGACGGGTGGCAACCGGCGTTAAGGCGCATTACCGCCACCTACTATCTGAACCTGTCCCACGAAGAGATGGTGAAATAACATGGAGGCGACAGCAACCCCAGCGGTTTGTAGTTCTGAGTTAAAAACTACAACTCCCAACCGCCCCGCCAATGAAAGGTGTTATTGTAGGAAGTGTCCCTGTCAGTATATTAGTATGTCATCCGGTTGGCGAGTGGAGGACTGCGCTTTAAGTGGTAAATAATAATAATAATAAAAATCATCATAATATGGACAATATTCCGTAGCACATTATTATGGCATAAGTTTGGCATAACGCGAACGACGTCGACACTTTTTTGCATCATGCAAACGCGAACCGACTCATGTCGTAGGAAGTGCGTGTGTTTCTAACTGCCTGCTAGAGGAATGCTAGTTATGGCTTGCTAACGGTTCTTCGCTACCGAACCGTTTGTCCAAACCCAAACCCGTTTCCACGCGTTTCATAAGCCGGTGGGTTTGCTCAAGCTACCTGTAAAGCACACACAAGGTCGTCGCAGTCGTGTTGTGTGTCTGTAACAGGGCCACTGTTGTCTGTCATTTGTGGTCTTGTTGTCGCCCTCCACCGCATGACGGACATGTCTCTTGTGACATATTGTTTTGAGGTTTTCTTGCCCCCGATGGCGGACGGGTTGTGCGGAGACATTTGGGAGTATGCATGTTGTTAGTCCACTGTAAACAAATGCTTTACAGTTGTTAGGGACATTTATTTGAAAACATGCACGGTAGTAATATGTTGTATATGTGACGATGAGAAAAATGAGTTTTGATTTATTAGAGATAGCCAGAGACTGCAATGCACTGCCTGCCATCTCACTGCGTCTGTTTTTCTCATCGCTCAGCCAGGTGGTGGCCATGAATAAGCAACCGAATAAGGAGAGCCTCAAAGATAAAGTGAAGGGGATCTTTGGCATTGGACCCACACGGCCCCCCAACAAGCAAAATGAGAGCAAACCCTCCGAGTTCATCATAAATCATGACATACTCAAGGTGAGTGGCTGCAACCAGAGCCAACCTTGTGATGGATATTTGCTCATGGAAACGCACCCTGTTCTGCGACTGGTCATAATATATATGCCATTTGGTGGACGTTTCTATCCAAAGCGTACTTACGATACCGTGAGTGCGTACATTTTCAGCATGGGTGGTCCCAGTGGGAATCGAACCCCTAACCCTGGCTACCTTAATGCCTCTACCAGTTGAGCGAGGTGTCCCTGAGCAAGACACCTAACCCTAACTGCTCCCGATGAGCTGGCTGTTGCCTTGCATAGTGGACACGGCCGTCGGTGTATGAATGTATGAGTGAATGTGAGGCATTCGTTGTAAAACCCCTTTGAGTGGCCACAGGTCTAAAAAGTGCTCTATAAATGCAGTCCATTTACCATTTACCAGCCCATTCCTCTCTTTTTGTACCAGGAACTTCATCCAGAATGTGGCATTGGCAACCGCATCAGAGTTATAAACCATGTGTGCGATCTGGCCAAAGCTAAGAAGTTTGAGGAGGTGAGTGACGCGGTGGTGATTGAATGCTATGTGGATTACATACGGTTTGGCGTGTTTTGCTAAACCGTTTTTGTTTTCCGCTAGTATGCAGTGGAGGCCGTATGGAAGGCTGTGGAGGACATGCTGACACCGGAGCAGCCGCCGGAGGCCAGACATGCTGTGCTGCTGCTGCTTAGAGCCATTATTCAAGGACAGGCATGTAGATACAGATCTTCCATCCATTTATCTTCTGCTTCGGCTTATCCCAGTCAGGGTTGTTTGGGGCGGTGGTGGATAAGAGCCTCTCTATAGCATACAACAGACCTCAGATACACACACTCGCTTACTTTGAACACACCATTCACAGTCTAGGGTAATTTAAGGTCTTCAATTAGCCTGACCATCATGGCTTAAGAGATAGGAGGAAACCAGAGGAGACCCAGTGAAAATCAACACAATACTCACTAACACAAACAAGAAATAGGACTAGATATAGTCTCACAGTATATTTTTACTTACGTACGTACTGTGCGCGTGTGCGTGTGTGTGTGTGTGTGTGTAGGGTGAAAGGCTGGGGCCTCTGAGAGCCTACTTCTTTAAGGTGATCAGAGACTACCAGCCGCCCAATGAGGAGCTTGCAGACCGGTTAGAAGTATTCAAGGCCTTGACGGAGAATGGAAAAGACATCACGTATCTCGAGGAGGACATAGGTAACACTTGTAACAGAAATGTTGAAGTAGTTTTGCTACTACTCCAAGCTAAAGTGCTGCCTTAGCTGGCGGTGCAAATTAGTTACTTTGCTGCATAAATTGTTCAAGACATCACTGAAGAATATTTTTGAACCTTTAAACCTTTTCCCACAAGATCCGTATCACACCTCCCTTTCATGAAAGTTTATAAAAGGGAGGTGTGAAAACCGATCTTGTCTCCTGGCATGCAATGTTATGTCTTTCCTCTGCCAGCTCGCTTTGTCTTGCTCTGGATGGACAATGGTCTGACCTCAGACTTCCTCCATGTCCTGGTCAACCTGGTCAAGTTCAACAGCTGCTACCTAGATCAGAATGTCTCCATTATGGTCCAGTAAGTCAACAAACAAACAAACAAGCATGTAAGCATATATCCACTCAATGAAATCAACATATCTATTTCATTTTCATTTTCTGCAGAAAGATCTGTCTACTGTGCAATAGAACCACATCTTCAACTGATATTGAAGTAGGTGTCTATTTTGCCTAGATAAGTCAGCTGTCAAAGAATGACGTTCTTCAAAGCATTGACATCTTTCATTATACCAAGCTCGGCCTCATTTCATTGGTTTGTGTCATGTGGTGTGTGTGTCTTCCTGTGTTGGTCTTTAGGTGGCACTGCAAGTGCTTGATGCGGTGGTGTGCTACAACTGCCTTCCCTCTGACTCCCTCACAGTCTTCATCATCACACTGTGTCGCACCGTCAATGTCAAAGAGTTCTGTGAAACATGCTGGAAGGTGAGGGAGAGATTGAGCAAGATTGAATGTAAAGGTTTGTAGGTAGGCAATTGTTTACATGGCCGTGTGAGACACAGAAAACAAAACACGATTCTGTCACACTGTGTGACAGAGTCCCATTTTGTTCTGTCTGGGACATTGTTACAGGATAGTGTAGTAGTGGTTAGGGGGTTCCACTCCCAGCAAAAAGGTTACCTGTCCACAGCTTACCTGTAGGCATCCTTTAGCAAGATGGCTAACCCCCTACCTTGCTCTTAAATGACCTGTATCTGAAAACACTAAATTGCTCTGGACAAAAGTATCTGAATGAATAGTAAGTCTTACCACCCCTCTCACCTGTCTTGTTCTGTCCTGCAGCTGATGAGGAAGGTCTTGGGGACTCACCTGGGCCACAGTGCCATCTACACCATGTGTCGGATCATGGAGGAAAGGTGGTTTACTAAGCATACTTTGATTTTGTTGATTGTCCTTTTAGATTTTGATTCTTATGGTGTGTGTGTGTGTGCGCGTGTGTGTGGGGGAGCCTTTTCTAACCTTTTCTGCCTTATTCCACAGGGTCTATGTAGAGGATGCCGCACTGCTCAGAGGAGCAGTGTTTTTCGTTGGAATGGCCCTCTGGGGCGCCCACAGACTTCCTGCCTTAAAAAACACTCTCACCTTGGTCCTGCCTTCTTTCTACAAGGTGAACGATGAAACACACACACACACACACACACACACACACACACACACACACACACACACACACACACACACACACACACACACACACACACACACACACACACTCACACACACACACTCTCTCTCTCTCTCTCTCTCTCTCTCTCTCTCTCTCTCTCTCTCTCTCTCTCTCTCTCTCTCTCTCTCTCCTCTCTCTCTCTCTCTCTCTCTCTCTCTCTCTCTCTCTCTCTCTCTCTCTCTCTCTCTCTCTCTCTCTCTCTCTCTCTCTCTCTCTCTCTCACGTACGCACGCACACACACACACAGGCTTGTCACCAAGAATTACAAATACTGGTTGAATGATACTGATAATGCAAATGAGTTGAACAGTATGTTCAAATCTTTTGTGTGTTTGTGGTGACATAGGCCATGTCGTGTGCCAACGAGGTGGTGTCCTATGAGATCGTCCTGTCCATCACCAGACTCATCAAGAAGTACGGCAAGGACCTGCAGGTGGTCACCTGGGACATCCTGCTGGGCATCATAGAGAGGCTGCTGCAGCAGATCCAGGTACGTACATGTCGAATGTGTGTGGTTGATGGCTGGTTTAAGCAGCCGGACATGGCCCGAGTCAGACTGATTGGACTCTGGGGCTGGGTGAGGCTGAACACCTGTGGTGCATTAGGGTAATCGAGGCATACATTAGGATAAATCAGCTGTCGCCACACACACATGTTTGTGTTTAACACCTGCTTTGGCTGTAACATTCTGCAACTCTCCAATAAACGGGTTTGTACAACATCTACCTGTGTGTCGGACGAGCCCAGCAAAGGCACTGAGATGGCGTGTGACGAGGTCTGCTGCGACAGTACACTGAAACAACTACCACATCTTAGGCTGAATCTTATTGGTCCCATTTACCCCCCCCCAAAAAAAAATTGTTTTAGCTGGTAGGATTGGCAAATTGTATACATAATCAATAACATAACCTTATTAATGAAAAATAATTAAACAGATTTAAATGGTATTTTTTATGTATGTATTTTTTTTAGTATGTCAATACAAATTGACAAACAAAAAACATAACAAATTATGGCTGGGCGATTAAACGCAATAATAACAGCATTAACGCAAATTCCGCAAGTGCCACGCCCCTTGTCTCTCAAAAGGCCAGTACCTGCGTTAATGCGTCAAGTCCCTTTTCAACACTCCCATGTTGAAAAGAGTTTTAAAAACTTGAAAAATGGTCTTTACGGTACATTTTTATTTTAATAATTAATAATTAATTAATTTGAGATTAACCGCAATTAACTATGGACAATCATGCGATTAATCGCGATAAAATATGTTAAATGATTGACAGCCCTAGTAAAAATATATACATACTATGGATAGTGGAAATAAACTGTATAATGTAAATGGCCGGTTAGAGGCCAAGCTGGTATATAACGGGCCGCGGCATCAGTCTCACCTAATGTGAAGATGTGTGTTGTCCCTGCTCAGACCATCGGCAGTGCTGAGCTCAAGGCCATTGTCTACGAGCTGCTGACCACTGTGGAGGAGCTGTACGAGCAGAACGGTTACCACGGCTCCACAGAGAAGTTCTTCAGCCTGGTGGAGAAATGTGCCGACAAGAGACCGGTGGGTTTTTCACAGCTGTAGTTCCTCATGAGGTCAATGTTTCCCTCCCTGTGTGTAATAATAGTGTTGAGCTGCAACTGATAATTATTTTTCATAGTGGTTGAAT
>JAOPHQ010000878.1:117500-197500 GCA_030340625.1 Merluccius polli | reverse complement strand
CACCGCGAACGGGTTTATGAGAACCCAGATCACACAGACGCGGGAGGGTACCTTTGGCATGGTTGTCTGCGGGTTGTCTGCCGAAACCGTCAAGTCTAAATCATGCGATAGGCGCGCACGATGACATCCTCACAGCATGCACACGGGCTGTGTGTGGACTCGGGTCTGCGGCTGAGTCCGCGGCCGGGTCCGCGGGACCGGTGCTGGGTCCGCGGCTGGCGGGTCCGGTGCTCCCGTTGACAATCGCGCACCCCCCCCCCCCCCCCCCCCCCCGTTGACAATCGCGCCGAATGTAGAGCATATTGTAATGCAGCGTTGAATGGATGAATGAGCTTACATAAGGGTCCCCAGCACTTTTCAAACCACACTCAAGCTTATGGTTATTGTCCCCACCACTTCTAAAACCAAACTGACGCCACTGGTTGTCACTACTGAGGTCAGGCACACCTGGATTAATCAGTTTGTCCAATAATGCAGACAGGAAACAAAGGAGCTGGCTGAATTTCAGGAAGTAGTGCAGCTGTACATAAAGCCAATGATGGGCCTACCTTTGTTGACATTGACGTGAACATTCATTATAGCCTAAATGAAAACACAAAAGGGTATTTATGAAAAACATTTATTTAAAAGGCTTGCATACAGTATGTTTCTGTTCATTTAACACTGCTTGTCTTTACATTTTATTTTCATTCCACACATTCTTTTCATTTCATATTGCTTTTCTTTTACAGTTTTTCTTTTCATTTCACATAACTTTACTTTATTTTGTTAGTGACATATTGTATGCATTTGTTGCAGACTTAGCATTCTTCAATACTGATTTGGAAGGAGTGTACACAAGGGTTTTGGTTTTTTGGCAAGCGGAGTGCCTTCTCTGTCGTGGCGTTCCTCATCCATCTCTGTTTTTTTTCTGTATTATTCGCGCCAGTTCATTCGCGCCAGTTCATCATCTGACGACACACACTAACTAACCTCGCGACAACTGCCACCTGCAGTACCTGTAGAAGGCTACTGCAGGTGGCAGTTATCGCGAGGTTAGTGACAGAGCTCAGATTGGGAATGTTTTTTGTTTTGTTTTTTACTTCGCCCAGGCCCGGGGAATTATTATTTTTAAAAAACGGAAAATACGGGTGATTTACGGGAAAATACTAATACGGGAGGAGGGCGGGAAAGCATCGTAAAATAAGGGACTTTCCCGGCCAAAACGGGATACTTGACAGGTATATATAGCCTATATATATATATATATATATATATATATATATATATATATATATATATATATATATATATATATATATATATATATACACACACACACACACACACACACACATACATATATATATATATATATATATATATATATATATATATATATATATATATATATATATATATATATATATATATATATATATATACAGTATATATATATATATACACACACAGTATATACACACACACACATAGGCCTACATATATATACACATTTGGATTTTATTTAAATGTTCAGAATGTCTTTAATGAATTCCATAATGATGAAACGGTGGGTATGTTCCATAACTAAAATACATTTTAGAAAGTAAGGGAAATTATAGTCTTCATTGGCAATTATTACAAGGATTAAGCCACTGTTAAAGAATAGGCGGGTTGTAAAGGCCTGTATTTAACAATTTAAAGCAATAGGCCTAGATTCACTTCTAAACTAGTTTAGGACCACTGGGCCTGTCATTAGGCCTACCTGTCTGTTAAACTACACCCCACATGCACCCATGAAACAAGGGAAACTTCATGTACTCGGCATCTAGGTCTACTTATGGGCATTTGCCATCCTTTTAGGACAATCAACAATCAATAAAGAAACTACAAACCTCTGAACCATTGTTAAAATGTCCATCAAAACCGGTGAATAGGGCCTATTAAATAGTCAATTAATCACTGACAATACCAAATATCACCACATGATGTCGCTTCTGACCTGGGGTCCCAGGGGAGGCAATTGACATGTCACCGTCAGCAAATTGTAGGCCTATTTCAATATAAACACGGTAAGCTAGAGATTCAAGAGATCCCATTTGTTCTGTATTTGGTGGTGTTCTGAGCCCTTAACGTTTTCTTCACAGAAAATTAAACGAGCAGCCTAGAATTTAGTTGTAAAAAGCATGCATCCAATGCATCATTCACAGCTAAATGTAGGCCATTTCTCACTTGACAATCTGTGGTGTGCCATAGTTTGCTTGTTTATCAATATGATCAACGTGAAAAGCAGAATGAAGACAAAACAGCTTAAACATAACCATATATATTTTATTTTCAATACGGCAAAATACAAAGAATATTTAGGACAGACTCCCATTAGTAACAATTAATACTTACTTCACAAGAATGTTTTTAAATTACACAATCCAAGTTTGAAACCAAACTTATTGAGTACCATAGCTTGATCATATTGCATCCTTTATATATACTATCTTCATTTCCCTCTTAAAACTAATCCAATTTATACCATGGTACTTTGTGTATGCTGCTAGTCTCACTTGAGACAACTTTTAGAAAAAAAGATTATAATACAACATACTGTATAATCTCTTACAACTTTTTTTAAGTTTAGAGAAACAGCTCAGTTTCAAAACGACCTCTCAAATGAATTATTCCATGGATGCAGTGTAAAAAAAAGCCTGCCCCTCTCTCTCTCTCGCCAGGAAGGAAACTGTTGGATTTACACACTTAGGAGAAACCACAGCTGGCTTGAGGCATTCACACATCCATCCAATGAGACTGAACAAAATACACTTTATGGATTTACATATCTCAGTATCAAATACGGAGAGGAAGAAATATTAGAGTTTGGACTTGGGAGAGACATTTGATTACATGACGACTGATTTTCGACAGACAGGTACAAACTTAAAAGACAGAGTACAAGCATGGAGACATTTTAAATACACGTTGAGAGATGGGGGTTCTCACTCAACAGCCAGAAAGAAAGAAAAGTAAAGAAAAATTACTCCCAGAAAGAGGAAAAAATGTGCATATTTCACAAATGTATTTACATCTTTAAATTTCAATAAAAATGCCAAACGGTAGTAGAAATTCACCCTTAAAGAAATGCTGTATTTACAATTTGTACATTTTTTAAATAGAAACATGCAAGTGTTAACCTCTTTCTACTGGATGTCAAAAAAAGCCTTACCCTGGAAAACTTTAATTAATATTACTTACATTGAAATCTCATTAACAACCCCCAATACATTACATTTTATTTTCAGGAGAAAAAAAGGATTCTGTAAAATAAAAAATAAAAAAAAGCAGAGGAGCAGATCAATAAATTAAAGACTTAGCGAGGATGTCGCTAAAAAAAAAAAAAGGGTGTACATTAGACTATTTCATAGTGTATGCAATGTTGGGTGGCAACCATTTACTTACAAAGTGTATCAGTGTATGAAGACATCGGAGTCGACAGGGGCTGGCAAAACCCAGAGGAGTTCCTACAAGAAAAGTGGCCTCCAGTTTTAAAGTACAAAGTGGCCCACCGCCATTTGTGTTCCATTAGAAAAAAAAACGGACCTATATATACACATATATATTAAACCAGTACACAAAACACCTGCAAAAGCTAAAGGCATTGGAGATTTGAGTTCAAAAGGCTTTTCTTTCTGAGACAGGAAAAAAGAGTGGGGAAGAATCCCAAGCATAAAAATTAAATACAGAGAATAGAAAGATCTTTTTTTTTCTTGTACAAATCCTGCATAGATTCAAATAATACCTCCTCTGACTCCAACGAGTACAAGAGGAATTAACAGCATCTCCCACTGCAAAAGGCCAGGGAGCCGATGAGGGGGAAAAAGAGCACTCAGGCCCGACTCCAATAGACTTTGCAAGTAATGGTCGTCAATGCACGTCATTCTACCTTGTGGTGTTGAAAGTGTTTACTGCCAGAGTGGGAGACCTCTGAGGAATTTAAAAAAACAATATACACAAGTAGCTACATTTTCTGGCACTTTTCTCTTGGCAAATGTTACCCATGACCTCCCCATCCCCCGTAAAAAATATAAATCAAACCCTACTTGCAAAATCTATTGGATCCAAACCTGTCTCTAATGTTTCCAGCATGTGTGTTTCATAGGAAGTGAATCAGAACAAAGTCATGTCGGTCTCCAAACTGAGTCATGCTACTTGGAAACCAGAAAAAAAAAAGGAAATTAAAAAAAGGGGGGGAAAAATAATATTCTCTAAAAGTTTTAACAAACTCAACGTTACCTTCCTGCTCTGAAAGACCCCACATCTACATTTGCTGCCACAATGTAATGGCAACTGTTACCTCAGTATGGTAAAGATATGTAGCTTGGGGTTGGGGCTAACCCGTCTGGTGGTGTACCATATAAATATAGATCACTAGGCTGTGTGTTTGTTCCTACAGTTTCTGCGATACATATGACAAAAGCAAAAAAGGTATAGAGAGCCACAGTTTTTACATTTAAATAGTGAGAATTTCATATACAAATACTTTTGATTTTAATAACCCCTTATTCAACCCTGTTTTAAGCCTATGCATTTGAAAATGGGAACCCAAGAAAGAAAGAAAAAAGCTTGGTAGATAAATAAAATCTATATCCGCCGTCACTTCTCGCTTGAACTGTACAACCATAGATTTTGATTTCTCTGTATAAACACTGCTTAATTTCACCACCAATACCTGTGCTACTCTACAAAGCACACCACTTAGCTTTCTTGATAAAAGGCCCTGTCTTTTTTTATTTTAACTTACTACAGAGCTAGTTTATGCTAACTGCCATTGTAAAAACCACTGCATTGTACTATGACAAGACACGCGTCTGATTCTCAGAGAAATACGCCGAGTGTGATGAGCTTGTGGTGCGTGCACCAAAAAAGAAAAAGAAAAACGCCACCTTGTTTAGATGGGGACGGGAACGATAAAAAAAGAAAAAGATAACTGTTTATTTCTTAATGAAAGAATTCACAGCTATGGTATAGTTCAAATTTCAGTGGGGCGGGGGCAAATAAATATTGTGTCGCATCAACAGTGAATAAATCAAATTACCAATAGAAAAAGTGGACCCCCCAACCCCCCCGCACAAATTGACTAAAACATTTTGCACACTGCACAAAACGTAACGTTTTGATGACATAACGCGTCCGTGATATCATTCAAGTGCACAAACTAGCAACGCCCCCTGCATCCTGCATTCCCCATCGCTTCTAGTTCATCTTAAAGTGTTCTATATATCTATATAATTTAAAAGCAAAGATCACAGGATATTAAAAACAAAATGATGTACACACAGGCTTACCTTGTGGGGTAAACCCAACACCACCTTAGTTGTCACCACGCCTCGAACTGCCATTTCATGTCGGCCATTTTGGATCATAAAAAAACGTTAATTTGCCGTGATTGTTCCCCAGTCTTGTGTTCCTATTTCCTTTTTAAACATTTATAACTAACAAAATTAACAACACACGGCCATGTCTAAAAAGACCAGAGAAAAGAACAGGAGGGAGAAGAACCTGTTAAATGCTTTCAGCCATCGTGGAAATTCACTCGTCTTCCTGTGTACCCACATACAAGGCACCGAAAAGATAAAAACGAGACACACATTTCATTTTAAAGCACCTTTGGTGTTCAAGGGAGGTACTTTGGTAAAACAAAAACCCCAAAAAACAACAGTTGAAAAAAAAAAAAGACCCATTAACCTAAAATGTGCTTGAAGCCAAGGAAAACAAAGTACATTTTAGTGTCTTCATAATTCATGAACCAGGCTAGCGGCACGGCCACAAGACTCTGCCTGGTGTGACGAGCCAGGGAGATATGTGTGGGAGACACGCCGGAGACGCGTAGCACGGTAGCTTGGGTTCTGTGTTCCTTACTTCCTTTCCTTGTAGTTAACGCTTAAGTCTCCCGGTTTGGTGCTGCTGACAAGAGTTGATGCTCAGTGTTTCGGGCAAGCTGGTGTAGATGATGGACACAGTGTTGTGGGGGTGGTGGGAGTACATCCGAGTGTGTGTGTGTGTGTGTGTGTGTGTGTGTGTGTGTGTGTGTGTGTGTGTGTGTGTGTGTGTGTGTGTGTGTGTGTGTGTGTGTGTGTGCGTGCGCGCGCACACACACACACACACACACACACAGGTGTACAGAGTACGTTGTATCCAAAGTTTGTCTGGGGGAGGGGGGGGGGGGTCAGGCGCGCGACCACAGGCGTCTCTGAAAGCGTTTGTCCAGCGGCACGTGAAGTGACTGCTGTGTGTGCATGTGTGTATGCGTGTGTGTATGCGTGTGTGTGAGGCGGCAGGCTCGAGGGAGAGTCCTTGCTAGGGGATGAGCTTAGCGTCCAGTCGCAGCCAGTGGAGGCCCTGGCGTGTGAAGCGCACCATTTCAGTCATGCTGCTCGTGTTGAAGATCAGCGGCCCCATCACCTTGTCCAGCTCCACAAAGAACTCTGGGGGAATGACAACGAGAGAGAGAGCGAGAGAGAGAGTTGAGGTGAAGACATAACACCGGATCAACAACTACTACCAACACCACCACCAAGTGGTCAATTGAGTGTGTATATACCATAGACCCTTTTTATAGAGATGTCATCGTAGGACAAACACAAGCGTTGCTCATAACACCAATTATGGATCTATTCTCTACCAGGGCACGGGTAGTAGACTTATCTTCACTAGTTTAGTCTGCTAGCCTTGCCCTGGAACATAGAAGGAATAGACCCATCATTAGTGTCATGAGTGACACCTGTGTTTGCCCTACAGTGATGCCTCTTTGAAAAGGGTCTATTGAGGGGCCTTGTTGAGGACTGATTTAAAAAACCTGTTGCTTCTACACTTAACAACAATCTCCTGTCCTTTAAGAGAGCGAATACAAATTAGAATGATTCTGATCCGTTTGTGTGGTGGTGGAGCCTGTGTGTTGTAATGTAAAAGTAAGGCTTGCGTGGGCACTCACATCTAGGCTGGGCCCAGGGGGTTGGCGGTTGAAAGCTGTACAGAACAATTTAAAACGGAATAAAAATAACTGCCTGCCAAGTTCACATTAAAAAAAGGCGTCGATACCAGGGAAGGTGGGATCACTTTGTTCCCTTACTTTTTTTTATTTTATTAATAAGCATTTAGCTATTTGCAGTTCAAGGGGGGGACCAAACTGTGAGTCTACCACTTGGCATGCCATACAACAAAGCAAAAACAATATCCCACAATATACACAACACCTTTAAAAACTGTGCTATTGAGGCACAACTTAAAATCTCAACAGTAAGGACATAGCGCAGGGTTAACCCTGTTCTTGGTGATCTGGCACCCAGCAAGGTTGGTTTTGGTCATGATAATAATTGAAACACACCTTACGATGACCACATGACATTCTCCAGGGAAATCGGCTTAAACTTTGCTCATACTGCTGCACAAGAGGGTTGTAGTGTCAGAGTGTTTGTTTGTTTCTGTGTGTGTGTGTGTGTGTGTGTGTGTGTGTGTGTGTGTGTGTGTGTGTGTGTGTTTGGTGAGGTGCTACTGTTCTGTGTAATTTTCTCTGCTTCGAGTTCACCAGTGAGTGGGAACAAGTGGCTGAAATTTCCCCCCAGTTACTTCTCCTACTTTGTATACTAGACAAGACAGTCTTATATAGTGGTAAGCGGCTCTAGAGTGAGTGTGGGTCGCAATCAGCTTCACTGGCCAAGCACACTTTCACACACGCAAGAACCCTAACTCGAGAGGATCAACTTTATAATTTGCCTAAAAGAGAAACCAGATGCCACCACATACGACAGACAGCCATTTATGACCATCGGTACACACACACACACACACACACACACACACACACACACACACACACACACACACACACACACACACACACACACACACACACACACACACACACACACACACACACACACACACACACACACACACACACACACCTTGGAGCAGATAGAAAAAGCACTTTCCAGTCTCTCAATGACAAAATATTTATGATATTTTACTTAATAGGTGCTGTAGGTAAGGATCTATAATTTGAGTGTAATTTGTTAGAAATGCCATCCGTTAGCTATTAGTGATTGAAATGCTCTGTGTTAATATCTGTTCTGGATGACTGCATCTGCCCCTCAATGAGACAATTTAAGTTGTAGACCGCTCCCGGCTAATTCCAGACCAATCAGGGCATCTCTTCCCTGATTGGTTCGGGGAATCCATCTTGCCTGTCAATTACGTGCACGCACCTAGCGTTATCATAGCTCCACCCAGGTATGTGAATGCAACATTTCTCAATGGCGGAGGGAGAAAGGGAGCAGATGTTTTTTGGGGTATATTTTTCAAAATCTTGGCCTCGTCTGCGCTCTCTTTACAACTCTCAAATTTTCCCTACAGCAGCTTTAAGGGCTACTGAATGATAACTATGTAGAGTTGCATCTAAACCCTGCATGACAATAATAACAATGAAAGCTGCACACAGCGATTAACAGGCTCCAAGTCAAACGCTCCGCATTGTGTTATGGTTTTTGAGACGCCTTCACCGTGAGGAGAGATATTTGTGTGTACAAAGTTTCATGACTGTAGGTCAAAGGAGATATGCTTGTTCTCAAGTTTTCATTTTCAGTCGATTGCTGTAGTGCCCCCCTTTGGCCAATCGGTGTAAAACTTTGGCCCTGGCCTATTTCAGTGACCCTCTACCATTGTGTGAAGTTTCATAAAAAGTGACTGGGCGGTTATGGCCAAACCAGAGGAAAAAAAACAAACAATTAAAATAGGGTCGCACCTTTGGTGGCCCTTATAATACTAACAACGTGTACCTTTCTGCTCCTTGGCCAGCTGCTCGGCCTGGTCCCACACCTCGGTGGCGTACAGGAAGTTGGAGGTGACCTGGACGTAGCTTGCAGCCATCTGGTGGATGCGCTGGGGTATGGTGACAGAGGAGCTGCTGCTGCCGCCGCCGCCGCCGCCGCTGCTCGTGTTGCTGGCGGCTGAGCCCGGGGACAGCTTGGGGGACACAGGGGAGGGCATGCTGGCTGCCTTGCTGCTTCACAACCGAACACACACGGAGCGAGAGAGGGAGAGCCAGACGTGCCATCGGTCAGAGCATGACAGGTGTAAAGGAATGTCAGTGATTTTTTAACGTTTATTCATTTATTTTTAAATGGCCCAGAAACTAGAAAATAGTACGGTTTTCTGAGAGAAGAACAACGTTTGAAAGAAAATGGTCAGGTTCAAATAATTGACCATTTATTTAGCAGATGCTTTAAGCAGTCGATAGGAAGTTTGGGGTTAGGCATCGAACATAGTCCCTTTCGCTTGGGAGCGAAACACCCTTTGCCATCACACAATCCTGCCACCATGTTATGTAACGTTCATGTGATTCAATTATTCAAGTTGTTGTTTATGTATGCTTTCAAGACCCATCAGCTATTGGTTGAATTCTGTGGGGAGATAAGCGTTGTGGAAGTAAAACGTTTCTTACTTTCCCATTCCTGGAGACGGAGCCTGAGTGTTACTCAGAGAATTCTGAAAGAAGAAAACAAATAGCATGCAAAACATGTCATGCGAGTCCACCATTTGAGCAATACACATCTTCATCCAAGCAAATATACATTCAAATTCCACCTGAGGCCTTTCTATAAAATGTACATAAATAAAACAAGACGAGAACAACGTTTTAAAGGCTACCTTCAAATGCTCCGTAAGTGTTTTGGAGTATTTGAGTGCACTCTCTTTCCTCAGCTTGAAGAGCCGCAGGTAGAGTAGGGACTGGCATCTCAGGCTGCACAGACACAACACAGATCAAAAAGCAGATCATTTACAACAACCTTAACCACACACCGACAAATCAAAACAAAAAGGAGAGTTTAAGCCTGGGAGAAATTAAGCATTATATAATGGTGAGAAGTGTGTGAGGCGCACGCATACTTTCTATTATTAAGTCACTTGTTGTGTTACTTTTTCTTTTCATGCTTCCTACATTTAGTCTAAAGCCGTTGATAAGCTAATGCCACCAAACTACAGTATCACGACTACGTGCTGTGTGGAGGAAGTCAGTGGATTTCGGATCCACTCTTGGTCCAAGTCCGACTCGGTCACGGCAGAGCTTCAAATTTAAAGCGGGTCACACACCAGGCGAGCAACGGGGCAGCGTCGCATAGTAGAAAGGACTGTGTCTAACATGATGGGTGATAATGGATAGCGTTGCGATGCGTGCCAAGGTTTTGAGCAGTGCTGGAAGTCATAGCATGGCGGCGCCGGTGTGATCGCTCTCATTGGAAACACGACCCACTTCAGTTCCAATTAAGACACATGGCTTTAAACATATGAGGTACTTCAAATTATCATAAAAAAGGTGGTTTGTACACTGTGCAAAGTGAGTGGGTGGCAGCGCCTGCGCCACCATGTAAAAAGAAATCCTGGGAAGAACCCTGTACGATATATATTTTAAATTAAACAAACAGCATTTGGGCCCAACATTTCTTTTTTTTTTTGCATGGCTGATTGCAGTGGTGCTAGTAATCCAGGAGCAGCACTGCACCACTGCAGTCGGGGGAACGTAACAAATAACTACACAACTGTGAGTCATCACACTGCTAAATTAAATATTTAAAAAGTGATACAAAGGGTAGATTAGATTGAATTACACACTCATTTAAAAATGGTAATAGACTCAATGTCAAAAACCTTGTGTTACGCTAATAGTTCAGTGTACATCTTCTCTCAATTCATTATTTCTCAACTGTAAACATCAATGTACCAACTAGCCTCAAGTGACTTCACACAAACATAAGAGTGGGAGCTGGTTATAGGTAATTAGGCACAGCGTGTTCTTTGGGGTGGAACAGGTTCAGCAGATATCTTGGGTAGCAGCCGATTGGACGATTAGCCAACATACCACAGCACAGCCAGTCTCTTGTCTGCTGGAGTAGCATCGGGCGCCATGTAGCTTTTTAATTTCATCGTGTACCTGGGGAGCACATTGAACACGAGCCTTAGCCGTAGCTTATTGAAGCACACGCTTTTCAAACACTTATCAGTGGCTGCATGCTCACGGGTCCCAGCGTTGAGGACAGAAGATGTTCTTGCAATGTACATCATATGACATAGAAAAGATGTTATGTGTGATACACTTTAAAACTAGCCCCTTTAACATCAACCATTTAGAAAAGGGCTTTTAAAAAAAAAAAAATTACGATATATATATATGCTTGTACATCAGAATGCATCATGGGATTTTTTGGTTGGCGATACTCGATACTGAGAGGACTTGAGAGTTGTAGTACTTCAATCAACGTAAATATACTACAACCTAGTCTAATGAAAACTTTGTTTCGCCACATCTCACATGAGAAATGCTGTGGCAGTTTCAAACATCAATGTCTCCCCATAATGACAAATAATTTCACGATTAATTACTAAACAATGACCAACAAAAACATGACTACCAACATAATAACTAACATTACCAACATAATAACTAACATTCCAATGCTCCTATGCTTCCAAAATGGAGGCGGTCATTGCAATGTGACGTTGCGATTTACAAGCCCTATTCAAGCACTAGATTTTATTGAGGAGTACATTTTGATCAGAAGATTAGATAAATACAGGACCATTATTATTTTTTTTTTTAAAAAGAGCTTAGATGGTGACGTGTGTTTGTGCGTGCTCAAGTCCTTACTTGATGAGCTCCACTGTCTCGGCGTACATGGGGAAGGGGGACTTGGCCTCCTGGACGCTGCGCTCCAGGGCGTTGCCGCACTCGATGAAGGAAACCACTGCGTCCAGGTAGTACACCGCCTTCTCGAAGCGGTCCAGCTACACACACACACACACACACACACACACACACACACACACACACACACACACACACACACACACACACACACACACACACACACACACACACACACACACACACACACACACACACACACACACACAATTAGCGGACAAGCAAAGCACTGTCGTCTTGGACCTTTTACGACGACACAAGCGGTGTGTAACTTTTAACGTGGAATCCTTTGTGTGACGCTTGCTACGGTCTACATTACAGATTAGCAACAGATGAAGACATTGTTGGTGGTGGGGGGGGGGGGGGGGGGTGCATATCAAGTGTTAGCCTGCGAGTTGAAGCATGCAAGTCTCATCTCTGAAAGCGCTTGTACAGCGGCACATGAAACGAAATGAATGTGTGTGTGCCTGTGACTGAACGGTCTGGATTACACAACGCACTTTTTGTCTGTGTGTATGTCCCAGGTTCAAAAGGATAAGGCAGCCATCATAAGGAGGGTAGTGAGTTGGGGGGGGGGGGCTCAGGTGGGTGGATCTGATAAAAGTCTAGAGAGGTAAATAATTGATACCAGACTTGATACAGAGACTGTTGCGCTCTTTACAATGAACTGGTGGTGGGCCTGGCTATTTTAGCTGGGGGTTTTCTCCATGGCATTCTCAAATACAAGCAAACAATGGTGAGAGCAGGCGGAGTAGTGATACCACACACACACACACACACACACACACACACACACACACACACACACACACACACACACACACACACACACACACACACACACACACACACACACACACACACACACACACACACACACACAAGGAAGTACATTCTTTTGTTTTGTTTTTCCACTCCAAGAATGAAGTGGGGAAAAATAATGTGGCACATTTCTTATATAAAAAAACCCAACAACTACATATTGTGTATATATAAAAATGACATTATAATAATTAATAATAATAATTAACAAAATAAAAGCATATAAAAATGTGTGTCTGGGCAAAACTGCACAAAACACATGACAGGAACACGACATCTGCAGAGCCTATCAAAACACCAGCATTCACCAACATTCTCCCATAACCAAGAGACTAAACCATGTCTCGGACATGCAACATTTAAAAAAAAAATGTAATAAATCGGGGCTCATCCCTCGCTACTTTGCATAACCATCTGCCAGTCTCTCGGCTCCACCCTGATCACCGGGACCTTACCAGCGCATCGGCATTGTGTTTGAGTTTCTTCGCCTCCTGCAAGTAGTAGTCGGCAGAATGGACCCTGAAACACAAAGCAGAAGAATCAAAGTCAATTAAATGAAATGGCCGAGTCAGAGGAGACATCAGCCTGCCCCCCCTCCCCCTTACTCGTTCTATGCTCTCCATGGCCCATACATTATCACCATCATTATCACCACCATCACCATCAACTCTCCAAAACAGTATGAGAAGAGGCCTCTCAGGGAGGGAGGAGTGAGACGTCACAGCACGACAGCTTGTGCTGACGTTGTTTAAAGGAGGGACTATGTGAACACACGTGATATAGTTCCCTCCAATCTACAGGATTCATACATGTTTGGGTGGGTTCCCAAACTGCAGGGATTTAACAAGTTATAGCAGACGTAGTGGTTTTATTTCCTTTTTTAGACATTTCATAATTGCAGCTGAATTCCAACCATCTCCCCCATGCCATGAATCACCGCTTTATACCCCACCCACACTCTCCCGTGACACTGGCTAACCCATGACATTTGCTTTTCACTAAAGGCTTCCCTGTGGTTTCTTTTTTTTTTTAATGAAAATTTGCATAGTGTCTTCAACACTTTGTTGGGCAGGGGTGGTGTGTGTGTGTGTGTATGTGTGGGGGGGTAGATAGAGTGGTGGAAGTGGAGATAGGGTGGTGGTGGTGGTGGAGATAGGGTGGTGGTGGGTGTGGAGGCTTCTCTTACCGGTCCTCAAACAGCAGCTTGGACCTCTGAGACTTGGAGCCGTCTGTGGAGAGTGGCAGCACGGCCAGCAGGTTATCACAGCCCTTGGAGGATTTATCCTAGAGAGAACGACAGATAGTTTGATTAACTCACTCTGCTATCCCAACCATTACTTAATTTTCTATTCTGTACTGATACTTTATAAAAAGTACTATGAAAAAAAAGTTAGCCATTATTCCTTTGTTTATTTATTTATTTTTCCATGCCAGTAAAAGCTCTTTTGAATCAAACATTGTTAGAATGTTGTAGTAGTGTATTTTGGACTATTTCAATGTTTCTTTAATCTCATTTTACTGGATTTTTTTGTGGTTTAGCAATGTAGCTGTAACGTCTCCCATTCTGATAAAACATTTGAATGGAGATACAGACATAAGGGATGGACAGAGAGACAGAAAGAGTGCGAGAGACGGCAGTGAGTGAGAAAGAGAGTGACATAAAGAGATATAGAGATAAAGTGGGAGACTTGGAGTAAATTTTAAGGCATTGAGCGGTGTGGTGTTTGAAGCGATGGCTGAATTGAAGACAAGCGGGGGGAGAGAGTGATCTGAAGAGCGTTATTTCCTGCACCCATTGGGAGTCAATACAGGATGATAGAGTAAAGCGTTTGCTTGTAAATGCTTGAGGTGAGACGGCAGAGGTACCAGCGGGGGAATTTAAGTAACACACACGATGCGCCCATCTTATCTATCCATAGCAGCAACTCTCCAAAACCAACAGGTGTATACCAACACCACCGTCAGCATATACTGACAAACACACACACAAGCGGTCAGCACTCAGCGCAATTCACGCCTCCGCTCTTAAGCTATAGGATAATCATGCAGAATACTCGCGTCAACACATTACTATCCAGGCCGTCTCTGGATCAAGTTTATAGCCTCTGGCAAGTGGCCAGGAGGAGGTCACAGTGATTTCCTGTGCCGTACAATATGGCTTCACGTCCTCATAAAGGATAATGCACAAGATAATAATAATCAATACGGTACTCAAAAGTTGTTAAACAAAACCTGTGCTTTCGCTGGAGCAGCACTTTGGTCGAGCTTAGTCGTTGCCAATGTGCTTTGCAAATCCATTTCCACGGTGATACAGTATTTCAAATACAGTAGATCTTCTCTCATCGCAACATACACACTTCCAAATCCACAACAAATGTTGAAAATAAAACATTGGTACACTTACGTAACCCAACCACCCTGTATTCAGCATGCAGTCATCAGTGCCCATTTGTCAACCCCCCCCCCCCCCCCCCCCCCATAATCACAGTGTGGTTGTTGTGGTACGATGCTTTTCATCGGGACTCACAGACAGAGCCACACCCCAAGAAAGCTTGCCCCGCCACCCCCGCCCAGATACCCACCTTGCCGTCACGTGCGCTGCGACCCTTGTCCTCCCCTTTGCGATGCTTGGAGGTGGAGGTGCCCTTGGGGGCGTGGCTCCCCTCCTTGCCACTGCCAGCGCCGCTGGACAGCGAGGTGGACGACTGGCTCACTGTCCGCTTGCGGCTGTGGTGCTCCGCCTTGGGGGTTCGCTGGGGGCCCGAGATGGAGGGAGAGGGCACCGGCTCCTCCTTCTTCTCCACAGACCTCTTAGACCTGACGGCGAGCAAAAATAATTGCATTAACTCATTCATTCAACCTTTACTTAAATCTTGAGGAAACATTGACACCATTTTCAATGGTGTTGTGAGTACAATTCCAATAAATAAATGCACATAAAAAAAAGAATTAGAGAAAACAAACAAACAACAACAGAACACAATTGTTTCAAGTTGTGTGTTGTAAATTGTTCCAAGATTATGCAGCACAAAAACGAAAAGAAGTTTTCCCAAATGTAGTGTTTGCATGCAGGACTTCGAGCATTAGCCCATCACTTGAACGAGCCAAATAATGACAATAATGAATAATGAAAATAATGTGTTTGTACGGCAACGCTACTTTCAGATCCAACAGTCCTACTCTGTTATAGCAGAACTTCGGGGGAAAAATGGCACAGAGCCTGGGCCTGAAACCAAGAACTGCAAGGGGCGGAGGGACCCTTGTGTCCTGTTTTCGTGTGAGATATTCTCCCGAAGAGAAACTCATTTGCGCGAGTGGATGAAGCTTTCAGAAGGGGATTTTAATTTGCATTGCAAGTGCATTTCTACAGTTGTCAGTCTACACCAGGCCTGGGGAATCTGTTCCACAAAGGGCCGGTGTGGCTGCAGGTTTTTGTTCAAACCAACCAAGAGCACACAGTTTGACCAATCAGCTCTCTGAAGACTGAGATTAGTTGATTAAATGAGTCAAGTCTGGTGTGCTGCTGCTTGGTTTGAACAAAAACCTGCCACACCGGCCCTTTGTGGAACAGATTCCCCAGGCCTGGTCTACACGGTGTTGACTTGAAACCTTTACAGAAACCTTAATACAGTACAGTTTACTAGTGCTGGCCGAGTTTGTGTTCGCTGTTAATAGCCAACCTCGTGCTTACAGAACCCTGCCTCCAGCAACATGACTGGTATTTTCTTTTGGTTCAAATATGAACCGAAAGAAAATGAAACACCCTGTTCTCTCAGATTTAAGCTCATCTGCCGCTACGCTAATGTACACACCTTTGGTGTTGTGAGACATATGGCTATCCATTTTCTTTTTTTCCCGTTTGTGAAGATTGAACCTGCAGTGGCTCAGGAGGTAGACCCCGTTGTCTGGCAGGTTGCTGGTACGATCCATGTCTCCTCCCTTAACTGCTACAGCTCGCCACAGGTTAGAAAAGCGCTATATAAATGCAGTCCATTTACCATTCTAAACGGCCTATTTTAGATGTCCGGTTCTAAAATGGGTATATAAATATATGAAAGAAAAATGTGGTTGTAACGTTTGTATATTTCATCACAGCAGCAGGCCAAAATGGGCCATGTCATCGTTAGGATACTCTCTTCTATATTTAGATCTTTAGTGGGTCATTAGAGTAGTTACCTTTTTATCTTCTCCGAACAGGAATTTACAAGATGAACGCACAACCAAATCAAACATGGTTTGGAGACATGCCAGGGTTGATGTACACAATTATTCAACCCAGATGTTAGCAGCTGATATGTTCCATTCAGATAATAACATAACTCTCTGATGCTGGTTTTCTTTATAACCGATAGTCTTGAGTGCTAATCTGATTTGTGACTGAAAAGTTTGACTCAAAGACAACCAAGTTTGTGTTTGTGATGTGTCACAATATTGTACCACTTCACTTCAACGAGTAGGTGTGCGTTAAACAGTTGTAAGGCACGGCGTGGAGGCGAAGAAGAGGGTTCACCTCCGCAAAGTGCCTTAAAACCGCTTAACACATACCTAGGGCCTGTCACAGTGAAGGAATTTTCCCCTGTGGTGATTTAGGTGGCTCAACAGTGCGATATGCACGCACCTACAAGTTGATTATCCCGCTTATACCACGGTCATTTGCCAACAATATTAAATAAAAGCATATTGCTAATTTTTGGTGAAAGTTTGGCACTCAAAATTGAAAGGTTATAAAGCAAGAGCTTAGCATTGTCATGACAAGGAATACTTCTAGTCCCTTTTAAAAGTAAGCTGGTTAGTCACAGTATCAATTACAATGGTCTGAGGTTAGAACGGGCTGAGTTACAGCTCCATCGCCGTAACTCGTTACAAAGTATTAAAATTAACCTTGATTTTAGGTCAAAATTGTCTCGCAGTATGTTTGCTATGATGGTAATTGTGTTCAAAAGGATCACACTACCTCCCTCTGCTGCGTCCCATTCTTTCAAATTGCTGTATTCTCCAAATAGATTGAAAGAAATGTTAAAATCAACCGTTGGTGTGTTTTCCTTCTCGGCCGTTAGTTTATCAAGTTGATAACTCAATTGTGCTTGCTGCAGTTGATAACGGGTAAGCATTTTTACAGGTTGGGTAGCAGATTAATTTAGAATGTGATTAAACTTTACCGAACTATGGGTGCAATACACCGTTTTCAAGGCAATCAGAAAAGAGTATTCACCCGGACCACGGTATTAGCTACTTTAACAGGTGTTCAGTGATTGGCTGAGTGTTGCTATGAGACAGGTGAGCATTAGGACCAGGACTTACTCTTTGCTGCTGTTTTTATGGTGTGATAGAGACTTCTCTTCCTGCTTGCACCGCTTGCTGTCAGGCTTGGTGCCCTCCTCGTCGTTCTACAGCAACAGAAAGAAGAAAGACAGGCAGAGCAACATTGTTAGTGGGCGGAATATGTGCCAAAAGGAAGGGGAAAAAATGGCAACTGCTTTGTGTGATCCTTTCATTTTAACCAAATTAACTCTTTGGTGAATATTAATTAGCGGGAAAACACCCAGGGCCTTATTTCATGGAAGTTGCTTTAACTTGCTTTTAGTTAGTTTTACAAAATGGTGTCAAAACGTTTTGACATGGCTACAAAAAACATTGTATGGCAATATGCTGTTGTAAAACTTGACAAACCACCTCTGAAAACGATTAAGTACACCACCACAATCAAAGCCCTACTTTCTCCCTAAAGCAACTCGACCAACTGAAGGGTGTCAACAGTAGTTCATAACGTAATTACTAGATTAAAATTTTCCTTTACTCTAAATGAAAAGAATACCTTTGCTTAATGTAGCCTTTAGTAACACAAAGCCCATGGTGACTCCTAGCCAGCTAACAGCTGGACTCCGACATCATGGCTTAACATGATGAGAGTAATTAACATGTATGGACCAACATCCGAGATGTTCTACCTTGTGTTTCCTCTTGCCCTTGCTCGAGTTCTTCCCTGAGCTCTGCTTGCCGTCGCGGTCCAGCGAGTCGTCCCTCTCCACCTTGATCTCTGCGGGCTCCTTGTAGGGCCGCCCAGGTATTCTGGTCAGCAGGCTCAGGTCTGTTGGTGAAAAACAAGATCCCAAGGAACAATGGAGTCAAGTTAAGTGAATGGGGATAGGAGCGAATGCTCCAAGTTTGATCAAATACGATCCAAACTGCCGTGAATGTTTGGAAACAGGGTCCAAAATTAACACCTGCCACCAGCCAATGGCTGATAGATTTGACCATTTGGCAGATAAAACAATGCAGGGTTGCATATTAAAACAACTGCTTGGCCGGTAGATTTTTCCACTCTGGCAGGTAAAAAGACAACATTCTAAAAGTTAATTTTGGACCTTGTTTGGAAGTATGAGAATGTTTTGTTAACATTAGGTAACATTTAAAAAATGATCACAGCAAAAGTAATGGACCATATTCACCTAGCGGCCATCTTGGTTTTGAACGCTGGCTGGGCTAGTGTTTCAACCAAGACGGCTGCTTGGTGAAAAAGGACCATCGCTAAATGGGAGCACTTATCCTCCCCATATAAAAATGGCAAAAAAGTTTGAACAAAACCTAAAGCAGGAGCGACGGCGGCAGCAAGCGTACCTATCTTGACCAGCAGCACCTGGTGCGGCGGTGGCCGTGCGAGGTACTGCTCCTCGGGGTCGCTGAGCGGCGACAGCAGGCTCTTATCCCCCAGTAAGATGGGCAGATCCTTGGGCGTTTGTGACGACGAGGGGATGCTGTCGTTCTCCTCCGAGTCCGACGACGACGACGACTCGGTCTCCACAAACTCCCGGGACTTCTGGGACGTCTTAGTGGGCGCCTTGGTCTTGCGTTTGTCTGTGGCGGTGGTGGTGGCGGTAGTGGTGGCGGCGGTGGTGGCGGCGGATCCGGCTGCGGCGCCAGTGGTGGTGGCGGCGGAGATGGGGGCGGTGGTGGTGGTGGTGGCCGCCGCGGTGGGCCGAGGGGAGGACTTGGGTTCCTTCTTGATGCTGGGCTTACGGGAGCCCTTGGTGGCGGCTTTGGGCCGGTGCGGCGGGATCTCCGGGGCCGGCTCGCTCTCCACCCTCAGCCCGCCCTTGGGCTCCTCCACCACTGGCGGCTTCTCAGACTTTTTGGGCTGCTTCTTACCCACGGTCCTCCGCTGCGTCGCGCCGCCCCCGTCGCTCTGGGCAGGTGACTTTTGCCGGCCGCGTGCGCCCTCCGCACCCTTCTGCGCCGGCCGCAGGTCCCTGCCCGGCGTGGGCGCGCCGGGGTCTTTGGAGCCGCCCTGGCCGCCGTAGCTCCGCCCCGAGCCATTGTCCCGGCCCTCCTTCTTGTACTTGGTGGGCACGTTGGCGCCCTCCACCGGGGAGGCCGGGGAGAACTGCTTGGCCTTCTTGAACCAGTTGTTCAGCTGCCACTTGTTGGCCATATGCTGCTCCGGCTGGGAGGGGGGAGAAACGATGGGATGGGGTTGGTTGGTTTTACAGATTAGCCCTGTTGGGTTTCACCAACTACTAATGTTTGACTGCGACACACACTGAGGCGGTTGAAAAAGCGGCATCTGTGAATGCTTTTCTTTTTGTACGAGTGAGAAGATCAGAAACGGGCGACACAGCATCAGGAGGGAACATACCCAAGCTGGCTAACTGACAACACACTGAAAACGTCATATAGCTTTATTGAGGTCATATGAACTCAATAATGGTCTCGATATTATGAATATCATCAGGAGCGTAAACAATTGTTTTCTTTCTTATTATGCATACTAAATTGATCGTTTTTTAATAATATATTTGTAGGGGCTTTTGAGCCTTTATGGACAAGACAGTGAAGATAGACAGGGAAGTGGGTTGATGAAGAGAGGGAATGACATAGCATAGATCTGCAGGTGGGAATCGAACCTGGGTCGCTACAAGGCGTTAGCGCCGACACGGGTTAGCTCACTAGTGGTTGAGCCACCGAGTCGATAAACTATTGAAGGCATCTTGGGATGAGGCATGCTTTGGTCAATGACGCCTATGACAAACACCGCTGCAAAAAACATGTTTTGTTCTTGAGTTCCATGTACGGACCAGTAGTGAGGGGTTAACCTCTTAAATACCCCAGGATGAAGGGCACTATAATTATATTGTGGAGTGTGTGTGGTTTAAGCAGCCTCACCTGGCCCGAGTCAGACTGATTAGGCTCTGGTGCTGGGTGAGGCTCCACACTTGTGGTGCATGAGCAATCATGGCACCCAGGATAAACCAGCTATCGCCAAACACACTCGTCAGGAGACAGCTCCAACATGTCAGCGTTTAACACCTGCTCTGGCTGTAACATTCTGCCAAATCTCAAAAAAACTGGTCTATACAACATCTAAATGTGTGTCGGAGGAGCCCAGCAAAGCCACTTAGGTGGTGTGTGGCAGGGTCAACTGCCACATACATTTTGTGTTCATGGTTATATTTACATTATATTTATAGATTTAAAAGTTGCTAGCATATGGACTTATTAGAATATATCTATATATATATATATATATATATATATATATATATATATATATATATATATATATATAACATTATAGGAATTTTAAAAAAATACATAATTTCCATTGACACCACTGTCCCACGAATGTGGTAGTTATATGCTGAAAATATATTCATAAATGTAATTTAGGGTGAAAATTCTTCCCCTCAAAAAAAAGAAAAGAAAATGGGAGTGTGGTACTCATGGGTATGGATGAAGGGAGGGAGGGAAGTGTGAGTACTCGGGGGTGGGGGGGTCACCGTGTACCTCGGGGGAGGCAGGCCGTGGGGCCTCATTGGCCTCGCTGTCCGTGGAGCTGCTTTCGCTTTCGCTGTCCGAGCCTGAGCTGCTCTCCGAGCCACTGCGGCTGCTCGAGTCGTCCCTGGAGTGGTCAGCTCCCTCACTGTTGTTGCTGTTGTTGCTGCAGGGACGCGGGGGGGGGGGGGGGGGGGGGGGACCCCCAAGGAGGTTACTCAACAGGTTGTCAAATAGAATGACTGATCATCATGTTGCGTTATTTATTCACTATTTTCCATTTAGAATCAATACCATTTAATCATCGTCAGCAGTCTTAAATAGTGCAAAATATAAATATCAAACAAATACAAAATATACGCTAATGGGCCAAGCGTCATCCTCACATCGCGAGTCAAATCCGATTAAAAAATGTTGACTAAAGTGTGTGTGCGGATTTCTTTTTTTTAAGTGAAGGAGTACTTGTGATGCTGTCTGTAGGTAAGCATCATAGAGCCTATTGCTACCTGGTAGATGTGTTCCTGGAAGTGTTTTTGGCAGAGTCCTGTTCCCCATCGCTGTCCTCACTGCTGCTGAGTTTCAAGTCATCCTCCAGCATACTAAACCAGGGTGAAACGGGTATTTAAGCCTACTTAAAGACGTTTACATTGCAGAGCACTATTGATTAGTTTCGATGGCTCTTCCTAACATAGGGGCGTGGATCAGTCAACGTTTCTACGACTCAAAGTGTGTTGTTCCATCAAGTTTGCCCATGTTTACAAAAAAAAAAGAAAAGAAAGAAGGCAAAGCATACTACATATGTTGTGTGAGTACATGCATGCATGGGGCCCGTATGAGAAAGGACGATTACGAAAAAAATGATGCGGTTTTGGGACGAAGCGCTTACTTTGGCTGGTCCTCGCATGCTTTAGACTGGTGACTGCCAGAGCTCTTGGAGGCATCTCTGCACCTCTCTGGAAACAGGGATACAGAGTGAGCACTAGTACCCCGAGGAGGCAGGAACCAGCAGCTGCAGCCACCCATGTCACATTGGCTACTTGTCATGATAACTATTCCATTTATAGCCGCGTTTTCATAGAGATTGCAAACTCGGTGCGTACAGAGCTCAATTGAAATGAAATATACACACTTAATTACAATTAGTAGACAACAAGACCTTATTTTTCGCACCCAAAATTACATGTGTGTGAGATACTTACTGTGTCCCCCAGGAAAGCCAGAGTGCTGAGAGTCCTAAAACAAGAGGAAAAACACATTAATAAAATAAATGTACCACAACTGATACCAAAATTCAATAAATCAGTTGAACTAAACCCTCGTAATGTTATAAGGGCTTCCAAGAAAACCATCATGTACAACTAATCAATTTCCTCCATTAGAGGCACTAGAGGTCACATGTTCAGAAAAAACCCCCAGAAAAACAAGTGACTGTGTTGGGCATTTGTCTATGTGATTATGACTATAATCACAGACATATGATTATAATCACAGTTATCCAAATAAGAGATCTGACGTGGTTCAATTGTAGGAGAGGACATAAAATTTAAGGACACAATAACAACGGCCCTTGTTTTTTTTGGAGTCCCTTGTCCCTTGTTTTTCCGGCCCTTGTGTTTTTTTGCGTGAGTCGTGTTTGGCAACACGACTCACGCCGAACCTCGACTGGATAAAAAACAACAACAACAAAGAGCGAGGGCTCTGGGTGCGTAAGCGTGGCTGCGCAGCAGCGGGTGCTGCAGTGGGCCGCTGACCTTCGTGGGGAATGGAAACTTGGATGGCTCCGTCTTGCAGGGAGTGTGGATGGCTGTCAATGGTGGGGGCCATGACTGAGTCATTTCCTGAGACATGTGTGTGGGGGGGAAAAAAAACATTAACAAAAGTAAATCAATGAATACGATCTATTGGACACGATTGTATGCTTATTGGATGGCCACTATGAACAGAGAGAGATTTATGGCTGTGTATTTTATTTAAATGTGTCCTTTTGATCCAAGCGGGAAAACTTTGGGGTTACCTTTAAGATCTCATCCACACAGTTGGCGTCCCCGGAGCCCTATGGACATAAACAAGCATTACACCGCGTACGCACGCACGCACGCGCACACACGCACGCACACACACACACACGACCGTCCATTTTGAGCAGCGTGAGTCATTCTATAAGCCCTTTAGGGTACCATCAGGGGTTGCCATTATGGGCACCATGTGTAAACCACAGCTCGGAGTGGTTGTAATCTGGACGATGACGTCATGGCAATGAGACCATTATCGATTTTAGGTGCTCGCACATAAACCCATAAAAAAGACCCATTAATCTCTATAATATACCCTTTCAAAGCCATGTTGTCTTTAAAATCAGTATAATCAATGTCCAATTTTCATTGGACAGCTTATAATGACTTTCTGTGGTGCCCATGTTCATATCGTTTGCAATATCGTTTCATTCAATTCCATGCATTTTGTTCAATCTATACTTTTATCGTCTTTTATTAACAGCTTTGTTAAATATTAAATTCTGGTCAATTATGGCATTCTACAGTCCATTACTTCTGAATAGCAGACCACTGCTATGAATTGCAGACCATTGCTATGGACGCCATTTTCAACCGTAGAAACTAAAACAGACTATTTTTAGCGGAAGCAATAAATAAAAAGAAAAATTTAATAAAATGTTTAAATCAATAAAATCATTTTTTGTTGTTATATTTTGTGTCGAATTATTGATTTCTTTAGTAAGTAGCCATGTAATAAATCGCGATAATGTACAGCAAGCTGGTCATTATTGTGAAATAAACCCGCAATAATTTATTTTGAAATAATGACCGGCTCCGCTGTACATTATCCCTTACTTACTACCGTCATTATATGTTTCTGTTGTGGTTTCACTGTGTCGGGAAAAGTTGTCATTCATGATCAAGTTACAACTTGTATAACAATCCACCCGGGGCCTCACCTCGACGGGCTGAGAGGGGATCTTGAGCTTGGAGAGCGACGCCTTGCCATTGGACTTCATCTCCCCCATGGTGCCGCTGTGTGACTGCCCGCTGTAGCTCTCCCCCTGCGAGCTCTTGGGCTCCGCCGTCTCCTGGCCGTCCATGGGCCGAACATATGCCGTGGGCTTCTGCTGCATGGAGCCCGGCTTGGACATGAGGGACGGGGGGAAGGCCTGGCCCGAGTGCGGCCCGCTGGGGAAGGACGTGTGGACGCGCGACGGCGAGTCCCAGTTGGCCTCTCTGTCTCTGGGGGACTTGCGGTAGCGCTGCTCCTTGCCGTGGTGCTGGTCGGCTGACATGGAGCTCCGCGAGTGGCCACCGCCACTGCTGCTGACACCACTGCTGCTGCCAGCGGCCGTGGAGCTCAGGGAGCCCTTGGCTGGGCTGGACTTGGCGTGTTCGCCGCTGCTGTGCTTGCTGGACTTCTTCTCACGGCCCTCGCTGTGCCGCTGGCTACCGCCCCGCTGACTGCTGTGGCCGCCCTGGAGGCTCGAACGCTTCTGGGACTGGGACGAGGACGATCCGGCCGCGGGTCCCACAGGTGTCCACTTGCTGCCCTGACTGTTGCTGTTGTTGTTGTTGTTGTTGTTGTTGCTGCTGCTGCTGCTGTTGCCGCGCTGGTCGCCACCGAACAGCGCCTGGCTGGATTTCTCCTCGGACGAAGTGGTAGTGCTGGAAGGTTTGCCGCCAAGCTTTGGCATAGTGTCTCCACCGATGGGTTCTTTCATCTCGTCGTAATTACCCAGCATGCTCTGAATACGGCTGGACAGTTTATCTTCCTTGCAGGACTGCAGCGAGAGAGACAGACATACAGACAGGGAGAGCGGGACGAGAAGACAAGAACACAGTGTAGACAAAGGCAGAGAATGAGAGAAAAGGGAGTGGGAGATAAGAGATGAGGGGTCAAGAGGGGGAAAGGAAATGAAGGACGGATGGATGAGTGAAGGAATGAGAGGAAAAGGACAACACATACAATCAGGATCAAGATCAGTTTAACGTGCAGGTTAGGGTAATTACCATCCTTTAGAAATATTAATAGCCTGAATTGCTTTCACAACGTTTATAATGCAGAGATGTGGGCTTTGCTAAAGACTGTGCTTCAATGACCAATACTAAACAACGATAAAATAAACTGTCTCCTCATACCAGCAATGCAGCGTCATGTGGGCAAAAAATACGATGAGACCATCATTTGGTATATGGTACATTGAGTACAAACCAACTTCTCAAATAGACGATTGGCTAATCAATCAATCTCTGCCTATAGGTGGTGGTGGTGGGGAAAAACAAATAAAAGATAAACGATTTTCAGTAGTGCCACAAAAAAACCAAAAAAAACAAAACAGGTTAATCAATCACGCCATAGGCCGAAGGCTCCGACTGAGCAGCTCACCAGTGGCCCATGGAAGGAGGCAGAGCACAAGCTGTGGAGGGTATCTGGTTTCACACAGGGGCCCCGAGAGCACCCTTCGGTTTCACAGAGTCACACAGAGGAAGCCTGGACTAACCGTTATCTGCTGCAGGAAGCTAGCTTGTAACACGCTCACCGGCTCACCACACTCTTCTACTGGTATGACCGGCTTTGTCCTGTTTGCGTCTACCGCTATGATAGATAGGATATTTGCCCCTCGGGTACGGTGCTGTGGTCTTGTAGTAGTGTAGTGTATAAGAGTCGCGTCGTGCCGTGGTAACAAGAAAACCCGAGTGTAGTTTGAGTATTACAATGTAGTGGAATAGTTATGGCATCGTGTTTTGTAGTGTTGATAGTGTAGTAGTTCTTCACAAAAGGCAATCTTAAAAAGCAGATGCTTCTTTACAGTTGAGAGCAGTTGCCCGCATTGCCAGATCACAAAATAAACAAAGTCGATGTTGCAATATCTGTCAACAAATGCGCAACATGATATTTGAGCCATATGGTGGAGGCCTAGCACAGCTTCAACATGGTGTAGGTTAGTACAGTGGCCACGGTACAACTCCACGACTGCTAGACAAGACTGAAGCAAAGATCCAGTCACATTGTCACTTTCAGATTAGATCCGTCTCATACAGTCTGCGCAGCGGAAATATATCCAGATGAATTAAAAACAAAGACACTAAAATGCATTTACTACACTGCTGATCTACCAAAGTGCAGCTGCAGCTGAGTGTGTGCACACATGGCCTTGAAAGCAGAACACAGCGTACTTCAATTTACTGAAGCATGAAAAATAAAAACCTGACTGCTGCAGACTCATACCCCATTAGAAGCAACCACTGATTTTTAGTTGTTTTTCATCTGCACAGTTAAAGAGATGTTTAGTTTCTGGCAAATTGACCAAAGGAAAAAAAACAAAAACTGATGCACTTTAAAAGAAATGCCTCCCACTATGAACACGTGCACTTGAAATCTGCTTTCATACCTTTCAATTTGTTGTGGGACAAAACAAGCGGGCCTCATCACAACGCTCACCTATGATCCCTTTCCATTCCCGACCTGTCGGGTTGCATTCTCTGCACAGCCTCTGATGACCGGCTCTGGCTAAGGAGAGGAGCCACTGAGCTCTGCACAAATCTGGTTAGTGGCAAAGATTAGAGCTGCACCATGGGCGCAAATCCGCTTTACAATTACAGTGACCAGGGCAGGAAGATCTGGGCTAGCAGGCCCACATCTCACTGGTATTGCCGGTGAGGAGGGCAATGCAATACAGTAGACAGAGGAGGGGGGGGGGGGGACAACACACAAATGTTTACAGTCAACCATTGAATGCAAGACTCAATGCAAGACTTTTGCCTGGTCAACACTTAATGTTTGGCTTGGCTATGGCAATTCAACCCAATGCTCATCTGAGAAATGCTACATAAATGCTAATTTGTTGCTGCATATGATCAACCAAGAACCTCTAGAGATCACAAGTCCTTGACAGAATTTACTGGTTCCCAATAGAATGACCTACTGGTCCTTTCATTCAGTTACTGCCATGTACTTTTGACAAATAAATAAGCTACAGTTTAGGTCCAATGAGGTGCAGTTTGGTTCAAATGATATTTGGCTCAGTGCAACCTAAACACCCACACTGTGGAAAAAATTTAACATGTTAACGTGACACCAACAATGTAAAAAGCTACATTCATAGTTTCCTGACCACGAGAGGGCAAACAACTAAAAGCCCAATACACAGTAAACATGTATTGCGACATCCGCCATTATTGGTGTCATGCAGTTTATAGTTAAGGCAGATTTAAGAAAAAGGTATTTAAATCAACTGCTTAGCAGTCAATGATTCGCTTGAATGCCATGTACGAGACATACAAGCAGGAAAAAGATTCTGGTAAAACACAATGGTCAGAGCCAATGGCTTAAAACTTAAACCGCAGAAAAAAATACTATTATTGTGGTATCCAACACTGAATGTCCAAGTGTACATATTCTGTGTGTGTACAGGGTCCATCTCAACCGATTAGCTTTGTGTGTATGGTGTGTATCCCACTTTTACAGTACACATGAGGCTCACTAATGGGGGAGGGTGGGGGGGGGGGGGGATGCCATCTCTGTTCCCTATAGAAGCTGGGTCATAGAGACATTTAGAGAGGGGGGGGTGGGTGCGGTGGGGGCTCACATCATGAATCCACCTTTGTTGTGGACGGCTGGGGCAGCGCTTTAACAACAATACAGACGCCGAGAGTAGCCGCAAGGTTGAGCCCACAGAGTGGCTGACTCATGGTTAGAGGTGTGTGACGTGTAAATTAGGGTGTGTTGCAAATTACTAAGAAACACAGAGCCACCTTAAAGGAGCACCAGCACTTACCTCCTGCTGTAACAAAACAACACAAATATTGTCCTACAGCAGTAAAACAATTACAAAAAAGATATATAATATATGTAACAAGTGACTAAACTGCATCCTGGCCCTGGTTTTCTAACATGTAATACCATGATGTTTCAATCCTGATACCTAAGTCTTTGGGGGAGTCATTTAAAGATGAAGAGGGCTAGAGAATAGCGAGAAAAGGAAAGTTGGACAAAATGACACCAAAAAAAAAAGACAAAAAATGAAAAAATGAAAAATCAACAGAGCAAACTTACAACTTTATAGGGTTCAGGAAAGAGAGGGGAATTTGCTGGAAAGGCCTCTCCTCCACCCTGCTGGATTTCTTGATTGCGCCTTTCTCTTTCTTTCATTCGGAGCACATTCCGGTCCTCACGGTTCATGTTGCTATCGAGAGAATCACAGACACAGGTCAGCACGCAGACACCAGCCTCTACCATCTAGAAAACAAATAAAGACTAACTAACAAAGATTACACCACATTAACAATGGCCCTAATGGCCAGAATAACAATGCCACAGAGGTCAAGCCAACATTGCCAAGAGAAAGAGACAGAGAGACAGAGAGAGACAGAGAGCGAGACAGAACCAGAGAGACAGAGAGAGACACAACAACAACTTTTGTTGCTAACTGTGGGGAAGCGCGCAGGGTTCAAGACAAGGGCACCCACTTTCACCTGCGCCACATATCGAATGTCGTTCAAAACACACGAGATGCGCATGCATGTTAGCAGCAGGGTCCTCGGGAGCTATGTCAGACTGCCAGAGGAACAGACACGTTCTGAACTGACAGGAGCAAGGGTCGAGAAAAATAGAGGCCCTGTAGGCAAATCTACAGTGTAGCCATCGTACAGTACTGCAGGAAGCAGTGGAGCCCGGTGCTCGTGTCCGTGGGAAATAAAAAACATGAAGTCAAGAAACTCCTCCACTCCTGACTGTACCTTAGCTTGTGTGGTCCAACTAGCAAAAAACACATTTTAAGGAAAAACATCTAAACTGGATCGGATGTAGAACTGGATGGTGGCAGAGAAGCCTGCAACTAGGAATGACACCACCACACAGTGGTAAACCTTTTTCAACATCGATCTTATTGTATATCTCTTCTTTGTGAGTCAGAGGTGCAGCCACCAGAACATTTAAAATAAAGATATTTAACACTTTATTAGTTTGGCTTGTTTGTTACACATGACTGCTGGATATACAGATGTACACTGAGAGGCATAATAATGTAGCAGTTGAATGAACTGAGACCACTATGATTGACAGGCAGTTGAAGTAAGATAACACAAGACTACTCACCCCGCCTATGTTTAAAAAAAAACAACAACAACAGGGCTCCAGTCAACTAATCTAACCAATTCAGCCACACACACACACACACACACACACACACACACACACACACACACACACACACACACACACACACACACACACACACACACACACACACACACACACACACACACACACACACACACACACAAAACTGTCACACTTCATATGAAACTGTCATGTTTCATAATGACGCACTATCATTTGCACAATATGAAATTACCACAGCTGTCAAGTTGGCTATGCGACCAACACTGCAAAATGTTACCACTTGATTGCATTTGCAGGCAGGCTGGCGTATCGGGGACAGCAAATGGGCATTTCCAACTAAACCACATTCATCATTACCAGCCATGTCTCATATAGCCAACAATTCCCATCTGTGTCAATACTCTTATGGGCAAAGTGATAGTAGAATCTGTAGCTGGGTTCCATAACACCAAACCTCAGGATGTTACTGTGGCCCTAAGTGTTGAGAGCCAACATGGACCCTCCATTAACACAGTTTTACAGCAGGACGTGTAAAAACCATGCTCGGGCTAAAATGGAAACATTTGAGCCAAGCCATTTCTAACGTAAATGATCAATTAGTGTTAATGGTGTTGTGTTTGACAGCGTAGGTCCAGCATGACAACTAAACACAGTGGGACAGAGGGACCTAGTCCGGAGATGTATGCAGGGACATGACAACTGCATAAATCGGCCGCATTTGTTTTGCCCTGAATAACAGTGAAGCAAGTTATTAGTATTGGTGGACTCAAAAGAGGCCCATTAGTCTTGGGGAAGGGAATGAGGTGCCACGCTCTCCATGTTGAAACAATCCAATATCCTCCCTGGGGTTCCCTTTCATCACTAAACCCCCTTCTATTTATTATTCATCTTTTACTTAGCACACATGAACCTATTTGAGAGGGGGAGGGCAGATACATTGACAAAAACTTAAACTCTCATCTCGTAGTCAAGAACCGGTTTGGAAATGACAAATTTAGCTCTAGCAGAAAACAAGAAGAATCCTGCAATTGACATCCGCCTGTTATGAGTAATGCAACAAGTGTCTAGAGCCGTGTTTCCGCCGCAGGAACTTTCCCCAAGAACCATTGCAAACTCTGTGCTTTTCCACCGCAGGAACCAGGGTCTTAATTATGTTCTGGGGACATTATTTTACCCCCCAAAAAGTCCCTGCTCACAGGGGTAGTACTTTCCAAAAGTACAGAATTTTGGGGGTCAGGCTTGCAGTGCTGCACATTTCTGATTGGTCGAGGACTCGCAGCATTTTATTTCAGGCGCCATTTTTAAACATCTGTAGCCGCATACGGACTGTTTGTTTTTTGTTCACTTCGAAACATCAACATGGAGAAGAAAGCCTACGACAGATGGACCGACGACCCATTTACAAAGCAGTAAATCATGAACAGCAGCCGCACGACTTGAATCTCATCCATGCTTACAGTGTCACACAAATAATGTCTGTCCGACCTTTGCTTTATATGGCGTCATTGTTGATGTATAGTCTTCTGCATTACCGCCACCTACTGGACTGGAGTGGAGCTTTTTCATACGTCAGTGGACTAATTTGACTAAACTTTGCGGGTCTTTAGACTAGAATAGCCTGAAGGTAACCTTTTAGTTTCTGAAAAGTAGTTCCGGGGACTTAAAGTTCTGGGTACTTTTTGGTGGGAACGCGGCTAAGTGTAAAATGGCCATTTAAAGGTCCCCTATTTTACCACCAGGTGTGATGTTCATAAGCCATTACAAGCCTTGTCAAAATCTACCCTCTAGTGACAACACACATATGTATGATAGATAGATAGATCAGCATACCAGCCTATCCAGTGGACTGTATCAACTTGTAGGCTGATCTATCCATCATACATCTGGGCAGGGCTCCAGAGTGCAACCATTTTGGTCGCACATGCGACCAAAAATCTGTTGAGTGCGACGAAACATTTTCATTGGTCGCACCGGTGCGCCTGACATTAAGCAGGTCCGTCTGTGTGGAGCGTTATTTTGTTTCCCCACCCGCGTTCTGTGAAGACGTGCCCCTACTCTGCCTCTGATTGGCTCTGACCCTGATATTGTTTTTCGGTGAATGCGGTCCCGATCCGATCTCAAAGACTCGGACTCGGGCCGTTCAAGGCTTTTTTTTACTGATCGGTAACGGCTACATTGAGCATGAACCTAAGCCTGATCCTTCGTTTTGTCAGCTCTCACACGTGTCGTAAACAGAGAGCACACTTTGCGGCAGGACGCGATGTCTGCAATGTAACTAACTATAAGGCAGGACTCTCTGTGTGTCTGCCGTCTGCGATAATCTCGTCCATTATCTAGACGGCCGTTCGTCGCACTCTGCGGATGTATCGGGACCCAGAAAAGTGCAGTGTTGAATTTGGACACACGACACGTTCAATATATTAAATACACTTTGAATAGAAAACTAGCGAACACCGGCACTTGACGTCACAACGTGTGGACTGTGGGTAATGTAGTCTTCTACGTACGCAACAGCCAGCAGAGCAGCGGCAAACAGAAGCAGTGGGAGGAGTCAGAAAGGATAATAAAATGTAACACTGCTTATAATATATATATATATATATATATATATATATATATATATATATATATATATATATATATATATATATATATATATATATATTTATTTATTATAAGCGGTGTTACATTTCTTTAACAAGAGCTACCTTTTACTAAATTTTTAATTGATGTCCCAGATCATCCTTATGAAAACGAACGGGTTAAATGTAAATCCGCTTTGAAAAAAAGATGTCTGTTCAAGGCAGTGCACACTTTTGTTAAGTTATTTGAGTTTGATTTATTTATTTGAGTTTGTCAAGCACTTAAAACATCACAATTGAGGTTATTGTGATTTCTTGTTTGTACAGTGATTTAAAAAAAAAAACATTTATCTACACCTTTATTCCTGTTTACAATAATTTACATAATGTGTTAAGAAATTACCAATGTGTATGGAACTGACAAAACGCTTCAAATATATTATTGCGGAGGCAAAAGGCGTGGTGAACATTTTTGGGTGCACCTAAATTATGTGCTGGTGCACCTAAATGAAAAAGTTAGGCGCACCAGCGCAGCCAATGTAAAAAGTTAGTCTGGAGCCCTGCTGGGTGAACACTTCTACTTGTGATGTCACTAGATCATAGATTTTGACATGGCTTGTAATGGCTACTCAACATCACACCTGGTGGTAAAATAGGAGACCTTTAAAACACCAAAATACATACAAGCATTAGTGCATTTTAACCACATTGAGGAATGTAACTTTATGACGACCAGAACGTACCAGAGCGGGTCTAAAATAAAATTAAAACAATTCCTTGCCCTAAAGTAACCTACTGTCACACTGACAACTCCCCAAAACCTCACAAAAGACTTACTTTTGAAATAATCTTATCATGTTGAATGCACAATATTTCATGACAAAAGTTAAATATTACATAGTTGCAATCTAATCTAATTTTCTTTACCACAAACAAACTATGTATTGTATTAAGCCAACACGTCTTGACAAAAATTTACATCTACATATTGGCAGCAAGTAAGTGTTAATGTCACTCGTTCCGAGTACACCGAGTACCTCTAGGACATTAGTATAAAACAATCTTTCAGTTCAGGCCTAATCCACATCCTCCAAATGAAAGATTAATCATTTTCAATTTGTGGAGCCAGATCACAATGGGGGACGTATCAATGCAGCTATGCTAACCATAGCAATATGTTTTGCCAAATAAAAACACCCAATACACTTTGTAACATTTGGCATTCAAAAAAAGTGTGCAATAATTTGCACAGCAACTGAAATTTGATAGCACAATTGCATAGCCAGGCAATGCCCCTCACAGCTAAAACAAACATGGCTTGGCTGAAACATGGCTAGAAGAAATGTCCAGTGGGATTGTGCCCCTATACAACACCTGTGTAATACCGGCATAACCTGAGATAACCTGAGCCCAATACTTAAAGACCATGTTAACCTCAGGTAGGTTACAATCGAATCCCCCCCAACATCATTGTGATTCTGAAGAGCACCATAGTGAATACTGTTCACAAGGGCAGATACAAAACATATTGAAATAATGGCAATAGCATTTCCACCATTTTATTTTCCTGTGCCAAGAGAAATGAATGCCAACATGTGCGATGGAAATGCCAGAAGTTTGACACCGACTTGAAAATAATCAATATACACATAGACCTAGACCTTTAATTTTGCACATACCAAGTTGGTACCATGATGATATTGGGCTATGTGACAGTGTGTTGCTCTTGGTTTCAGGTAATGTCTTTCACTATTCTACCAAAAGTATAGACTTGAAAAGAAACCTACATCAACTTGCCTAATGATCACACTCCTAACACACAGCACAAAATTGCCATTACCAAAAACCTTTGATGGACATGAATCATGATTGAGATCTAATCATCCAAAACAGGGCCTCAACCACACACTTGAACTCCACTTACAACCAGACCACAAAAGTGCAGTTAATGTAGTCTTTACAGAAGACATCGACAGTAAATTAAAAAATGACAACCAACACTGAACATTGACCATGTAGCCAAGTTACATTTCTTACCCTGCCTGAGAGGCCATGGCCCCAACCACTGAAACATTGGAAGAAGAGGGGGGGGGGGCTCAGATAATCTCCCAGGGATTCAGAAGTATTCCCTTCATAGCCTGTCAGCCAGCTCAGCGTCAACGTCCTGTCCTGGAAGCAATGTGGACTTTTTGTTTAAACCTGTGGGCCTTCAAAATTCTAACTGTTCATTTACTTGGTTCGACGGTACAGTGCATTTCCTTAGAGTAGAGACAAATCTGACTAAGGGAGGAGGTGACTGCTGGTTCTCGGGAGATACCATGTCAGAGAAAGGCAGGGGGTAACCACACGTATACAGGGGACAATGGTTTCAAGCCCAGCGGAGTCAGAGCTTGTGCGTGCGTGTGTGCGTGCATGCATGCGTGCGTCCTGATGAATGCAGTATTGGTAGTGCTCATCTTAAATGATAAAAGCAGCCTGATTGTATTGTCTGCTGGAAAGTAAAAAGCTCAAAGATTAGCTAAGGTATTGTTTCCCTCCGTATAGTAGCCAAATACAGAGGGTCTTCTAAAGTTGGAGGCAAAATGCACCAAAGCCCAATGTAAATCATTTACGCTGCATCAGAGTGGTCATATACAGAATACCTGATAATAAGGCTAATTAGCATACTTAATCTGGGTCAATTCCTAAAACTATGAAAAACCAAAAAGGGTAAAATTAAAAACCAAATTGCTTTGAATAATAGAGAAACACTTGGAAAGGACAAACAGATTGACCTAGGATATGTGACGGTTAACATTCAAGCCTCTTAAAGCACAACCACAGAAAGAACAGCAAGTGTGTAAGTGGTTAAAAGGAGGAGGAACCATCCTCACCTCCCTTCATAAATGGTACAATCCAACTCAATCCATATAAGGAGATGTTATTTTATACCACAGAGCCAGACCCCTTGTGATGTCACTGCCCTCATGACAGCCCAGCCAACCAGGGGCTGTCTTACCGTCAACAACCTCCCTCCCCCACTATGTCCTAAGTACAGCGTAAAGCAGCAGTAGTCTTAAAGAAACAGCGCAACACTTCCATGGCAGGTTACAACACAGAAGGCATTTTCATCAGCTGCATGACACATAATGGAAAGCCTCAGGTGTTATCATTGTAAGGTGGCTGTTGTCTTCACTAGACACCACACCTAACTCAGGCTTTACAGATTAAGATTTGGTTTAAAGATTTTTACATAAATTAACTTTTTACTAGGACAGCTCTTGAAAAGTTGTTTGTGATATTTCCACCGTCAGCATAGATTTGCATTAATAATATTTACAACAGCAGAAATGTACTTTAGCTATAGGCAAATCTGGAAGGATAATCAATACATGTCCTCTCATCGATTCCTCCGACATCTGATCACTAATATTCTGTCTGATATCACAGGAACAAGAATGTTGTTTCACTCATGAGATCAGTTTTAAAAGTTCAATACTTTCCTGAAACTAATTGCTATAATCAGGAGTTTCTCGTTGAATACTTCAATTTGGTTCCATAACAGAACAAGCACTTTAGAAGCACTATTTAGCACTTGATCTTAACAGAACCAAGCAGACATAAACAGGCCCACAATAAATGTGTATTATCATCATCATGACCAACTCCTCATGAACAAGTGAGTGCTGGTGCGTATAAAGACAATGGGCTCACCAGCCTACTACTGTCTGGTTGGTAAGCTGTTTTGCACCCAATAGAAATGCAACAATGTACACTTGAGCAATGGAGGACCATGCTCTCAAAACACAGACAGAGCTTTTCACTTCTCTGTTCCTCAAGGGGGGGGGGGGGGAGAGAGAGAGAAACTCTCCTTGACTATTGTATTTACCAGCTGTTGGCACCCAGTGTGTGTGAGTGCAACAATCGATTTATCATATATATCATATTTTAACGACCAGATCGTTCACAGTAATGTTGCCAGTATATTATTATTTTGCATCAAATTCTCTTTATTCCATGCTTAACATAGATAATGTGAAAACACTCAAAAAACATGAAACATGAAACCTTTGTTTACACAACGGTTCAGCGGTTCCCTCTCTGTTGTGTGAACTCTTGGATTAATTAAGCAATTGTTTGGCTACAAAACACTTTTTGTGCTGCACAAGTCGACATTTCACCATTAATTAATGACTGTGGTGAAGTTAGAAAAATAGATTTGCATATATTGAGAAAAATAAATCTAAACAGGGAATTTGGATTAAAACTAATAGTGGTTTCTTTCAACACCCTAAAGTCCAATAAGGGGTACTAGAAGTGTTCACATGTCAAACAGTGATATCACTGATTCTGGTCTGGCAGACAGTCCCCGCCACCACCCCCGATTCATTTAATGCAAACCTGCTGAGCAGAGGCATTCCAAAAGAGGGGGTGTCAATATAAATGCTGCAAACTGCCTTGATTCAAACAGCTGTTGGAAAAGGATGCCAGCTGAGTACTGTTTAACAATCAAAACATCTTTCAATTTACTCTGGGATAAAAACAGAAAAAGCCTTTGATTCGACACACCTGCTGAAATTATTAGATGGTTAGCATTAACAATGATTACAGTGAGCAATCTGAAACTGATGTACAAGACAAGTTGTCAACTAGGCCGCCATTGATCATTTTACATTATTCGTTCAAGGAGTACTCCACCATCTACATAAAAATAAATCAGATTTTCTAAACTGAATGTAAATGTACATTACAAGTTACAACATCTCTTAGCCCCACAAATAACACATTTGTAATACAATGCCCACTGGCAAAAACCTGTTCAAAAAGGCATAACAAAGTGAACTGTGGAAATACTGCTATATTTACCTATTACCTAACTTGAGATGTGACCTTTATTCTTGTTGATCCACGTCAAGTTGTAAACTGGAATTAAACATATCAGCTGAGCATGTCAACATTAATATATAGCATTATTAGAATATAATTTAGAGAACATTACATTTTCTATTTTCTATTTAGAGAAAATAATTAAAAGCGCAGATTCAGTATTATAAAATGTTTGCGGACATACAATTTTGAACAATAGTTGTTAGGGGGCACTAATAAGTGATACATTTCTATGTGATGAAGATTGGGAAGCCTGAAACTTGTACCAATATTAGCTAGAAGCAAGTACAGGCATCCAATGTGTTGCTTGAACCAATCAAGCTCCCTCACTTCCATTTGCAAATCGAATTCGTGATTGCAGCCAGCCATTGGTCCATTGAGCTACCTGTTCCGCCCTTCGACTCGTGTCAAGACCAATCTGCCCAATCACAGCTCAAGTGCCACCCGATTGGCCTGCCCAAACTGTTAGGGTCTTCCTCCAGGCTCTGATAATTGATTTGCAATAATTAGGAATTAAATAATGTCATATGTATTAAGCAATTGGAGATTTAAACCTAGAACCCAAACATGGGCTAATGGTGTTATACTGTAGACTTAGTTACACATAAAATGTGTTTTCAAATAAATCGACCAATTTGCTATTGTTTTATTGTAGTCCATTAGTCACAAGCAAGAGAAGAACTGTGGCCATTTTAAGATACATGTATTCATGTACTGTCTTGTATCTCCTAGTTTACAAACAAAACATGTTCCTGTACCAAAATTGACCAATTTGGCCTCAAGTTAGCTTAGAAACCCCAGATCCAAGTTTATCTGTGGTTATGGAGAAATTAAACCTGAGAGGAAGGAACAGATGTGAGGTCAGGGCAAAGAGTAGCATATTTTTATGCTGTCTTGGCAACTGCACTAAGAGAGCTCTGATCTCCGATTAGATTGCATCTAATTAAACTGGCTCTCCGTGGGGCAAGCCCTCAAAACAACTAGCCCTCAACAAACCCCTCCGTTAGGACAGCAGTAAATTGATAGCAAGTTTAGATTATAAAATGCTCAAAGAGTTGCTTGGGGGTCTGTCATAAATGTAAGACAACTCCGGCAGGAAAGAAAAGCAACAATAACTTCACAGCACACAAAACAATATTAAACATCTTTGCTGTGTGTGTGTCTTTATATGTGCATATTTTGTTTGCTGTTGTATTGGCATATTAAACAAAAACCTGAAGTGTTCAAGTCTTTCACAATATGTAAAATATGATTCTTCATAAACTCATTAAACATAAATCCAACATATTTGCCTAAAAGTGAGTTATTAAGTGATTTCTATGGCATCTTACAATCCCTTTTGAACGGATCTGGAACAACAGAGAGGCAGTAGGTTTTATATCCAAACATGCTATCAAAAAACAACATGTAATCCCTGCACTCCTTTTTCGCCATTGACAAAAACGTCAGCGTACGTGGTAAGAAAATCGGGGCAGTATTTTTCTACATAGGAAATGGTTGGACTGGAAACAGAATGATGTAAACAGGAAGTGAACGGGACTTCACAGTAACTACATTCTACAGATAAACTTTTAGTAAAAATGAGATATATATATATATATATATATATATATATATATATATATATATATATATATATATATATATATATATATATAAACTATTGTGATACACTTCTGGATTGGTAGGTTCACGTTATAGGGTGAGGCATATCCACACCGAGTTGATAACAACCATCATGACATATTTCATGGCCATACTGAGCCACCCAACCAATATACATGTCAAATATAACTTTGCTGCCATGCTAAATGTAATTGCTATGCGTGTCTTTCTATAGACGGTATTATGTTAGTGATTGTTAGTCTTTAATTAAAAAAATATATAAGTACCCCCCCCCCCCCCCTTCAGAACGGTATGTAAAATGGCTTCCGAGAATAGCATATCAGCTGTTTTCTACCCGTGGGCTATCACATTTCTGCCCTGGAAATGTAGTTTTCTAGGGGTTGGCTATATGCGATTTCACACCAAGCATAAGTACACTGACACAAGTCTTCTCCATTAATGATACCATCCACATACATTCATGATTTGTAGTTGGATCACACGTTTTGCCAATGACAACAGGACACGTTCATACATGGACCACCAACGTAATGTCACTTCACATTAAGTCCATGTTGCGATATAGTTTGGTTCCCCAATACAAAACACCAGACCCTCCACTGGGCCCATTAGGTGAACATGTAATTATAGAGATGAAGACCAGGCTGTAGGTCCGTGTAAAGAGTTGTGTCCCAGTTAGTCAACACAGCAACATCCCAGACTCAGCCTGAACAAAACAACACTGGGAAGAAGTCTCAAGAGGAAAAAAACCCAAACACTGACATGATCGCTTTATTTCTAAATCAAAACCCAAACTAATGTCAATGCATTGACACAATTACGATGTCGATGTGCTTGTAATGTTTGTTGTCATCAGACAAATACCAACTCCAACCGGTTTGTAGTATGCTAACGTACCGTCTCAGGCTAGCATTTGCTTTAGCTGATTGTAAGCATTAGCCCAACTATTATGCGGCTATGCTAACAGTCCAGCTACCATACAAATGTGGAAGATTATAATGGAAATTCAAATGTCCTTCACAAAAACTGGCAGTTTGTCGTTATGCTGAACCATGCTGTACATAATCCATACAACACAATGCAACCCCCTTACCTCTTGTCTTCTTTTAGGCCCAAACCATTCTAGCTGTGGGAAAGCTATTTTCTCTTTGTCTTTTCCACGTCCAGTTACACACAGATTAAAGAGTCAACGTCTACAATATTAAACGGCTAAAACATTAAAATCAAACGGACGCGCGCCGCCCTCTACTCCAAATGCAGGTCTAAAATCAAGCGACGGAAGCGCTATCATCATTTTGTCCCTCGTTTAATTGTGATCAGCAGTAATAGGTGAGCCGCTAGCGGAGTTAGCCAGCAGGTAGAACAGCACCGCTCCACGGCGGCTGGCAGCGAGTCAGCAGCTGGGGTCGGCTCTCCAGTCACGTGAACCAGCCCTCAAGTCACACAACACGGGGGTCTGGCCGGGAAACTCCGGTTTAATGGCAATATCTCCAGCTGAGCGAGGCGATCGTGTGTTATACATGGAGATGTCAAGGTCATAGATGTGATCAGTTACAATAACTACATTTGAGATGGTGCTAGGTACGCATTCCGTTAACATGGCAAGTACCGGTTACTAGAATTGGTGCGCCTACTACTGGATTAGCGGCTGTATTTAAAATGCCATTTCAAATAAAAAATCACGATGCGTCTTAATGGCTCTGACATTTTAATTGTTTTGTTTTATGCAATGCTTTGATAGAAACAGGAAAACATTGTAGTTGCTTAAGGAGAACCATCTTTATAGAAATGTAGAGTTAAAAGTAGTATATCAAATGTAGTTTATGCTCTTTGGTCAAAAATAAGCTAATGATCCATGAAAATAGAAGTAAATAGGATGCCAATATGCTTCAAATTTGAAACAACTTCAGCATGACAAAAATGTTAACATGCCCTTTTTATTAAAAAATGCAATGTTTCAGATGTCTGCTGCAGAGTATATGTAGGACTAAAAAATATTGTTTACAATACTAAACATGGGGAAATACACTAACTTCTATATTATTTAAAATTGACATTGAAGGTTGTTCAGAGAGCACAAGTGTATACTTAATAAGCCAAATATATGAAAAAAATAAAAATAAAAAAGGTATTTGCCCATCTCAAAAATCCTCAACTTAAAACTCCTCTTCAACCAACACCCTTGCCTACACTGAAAATATTCAGTTGCATTGCATTCACATACAATCTAACAGCATATCTGCTTCTCTAATCCATCCACAACAACGGAAAAGGACAAAAGAAAATGAATCAAAACGTCTAAAAAAAACCCTAAACATGTTTTTCCCTATTTCTTCTTTTTCTTCTTCTTGGGTGGCCCTTGATCCGAGTGACTGCTACTTCCCGAGTCTGAGCTGTCTGAAGAAGAGGACGAGGAGGACGAAGAGCTGTCGCTGTCACTGCTGCTGCTGTCACTCTCGTCCGAGGAGGAGGAGCTGTCGGAATCACTGCTGTAGGATGACTCGTCGTCGTCGTCGGAGGTGTCAGAGTCACTGCTGCTGTCGCTAGAGTCCCTGGACCTGGGAACACCAAAAAGCACCTGGCTTTGAGCGTCATGTAGACCAGTGGTTCTCAAACCATGTTTTACTAATGTACCCCCTCTCAGATATTTTTTCATTGAAGTACCCCTTTCACCAGTGGAAAACATTTAGAGGAGGGAAAATTGTTTTAATTAATGTGTGTCATGTTATTTGGTAATGGGTGGTGCAAATACTTGCAGTTTACTGAGAAACAGAGGATTGTGCTTCACGTATGATGTGTCATTCATTGGAAAGATTTACCGAACTTGTATGTCAGTATTCAAAGCATTCATAGCATTAAAGTGCTATTCAGATTCTACAAGTGTGTGTGTGTGTGTGGTTCACTAATACAAGTTAGATGTGGGATGCCTAAGATCAGTGACAATCAGTTGTAGCCATTGTTTTACCCTCTCATTAAAAACCTTGATAATATTTGTATTTATGTTGGTAGGTTATTCCAGAAATGGGTCCCTTTTACTGAAAAGGATGTCTGACCAAAAGTGGTTTTGCATTGACCCACACCGCATTTGCATTTGCCACTCCCCTGGTGATTCTTCTGGTTTGAGTTATCACAAATGGACACAGTACAGTACAGTTGGGGCAAGATTTTTCACACATTTGAGAATCAGTTGCACTTAAATCCATTTGTGTCACCTACTTCTTTTTTGCTTTCTTTTCCAATGGGCCTTCTTTTCCTGGTCTGAAAATAAACAACACAAACAAAAAGTTAATTTTGACTTCAGATAATGCAAACTGTTAAAACTGGGAACACAGTACATGACTTTTACAACCCTAACTTGACTATATAAGGACTGGGCATCACACAAGTCGTGGACAAGCACACTTGATATGAACGCCGTCGATAACAAGCGCAAACTACAGAAACGCATTCTGAGCAGTCCCGATGCCAGTCATATATATCAAACATGTGGCATATTTATGACTGGAAGACAGCTCCGACTGGCTGCAGGCTGGATCGGAAGGCTATAGATTTGAATCCTAAACCCTCACACACCACAATACAACGTTTCCCGACCATCCAGAATGACCTGTCCATTTTTGGGCAGACTAGTGCAGACTCTTGAAACTTGAATATCAGTCACCAGGGATACATCTGAAATAAAAATCAGGCCATACATCTTCTAGTGCGTTCCCGGTTTTAAGCACACCTTCTTCACACAGTTGACATTACAAGGAAACTACTTGGACACTACTAAATGACTGATCAGAATTGTAAAGTAGCCTACTATGATTTGGAAAAAATGGCATATCATACAACACGTCACAACTTTTTACTTGCAAGTTTTCCAGATGCCTTACCCGGGGGGGATGTTGTGCTTATTCTCATTCTCCTTTAGCTTCTTCTTCATCTCAACTGTTCTTGAAGGTCTGTGAAGATACTTGCGTTTGCCTATGCATTCATAAGTCCAGTGTCCAAATTCCAAACACTTCTGGCACCGCACATTTTGTTTGTTTGCCTCCCTGCGTTTTAAATATTTAAGAAAACGTCAATGAATCCGTTTGCATCAACAATGGCCACAAACATCATTGGGGGCTGAGAAGAGGGGGAAATAAATAATGGATGTGTTTGTTTTCGTCGTAGGATAAGATGGGTTCTTGCACTGCAACTGACAGAGGTCTGCTTATCTACCACTACATTACATACATCATTTAAGAACTCACTTAAGTTCAAACATTAGTTCATATACTGCTTTACCTGTGCTATAATGATTTTAATTGTGGTAACCTTTGTTGCAGAGAATAACATTTGTTCTGGACTAGAAAACCTTAAAGATTCAACGTCGATATATATTTTTAAAATAATAACTTAAGAAGTATAATAACTAGTAATTATAAGGATAACCACACCGCCGACAAGCCGACTGCACGCTTGTGATACCCGACCAAGCTGTAAAAGCTATCAATGGGATACACATTACTAAAGCCAATGATCAAATCCGAATAAAACCAATGTGGCTTGAAAAGACTAGTTTTAGTTTTAAAAAAAAAGAATTTTACTTACGCTTGTCGTCGGGCAATTATTCTGTGCATGGGAGTCGCCATGTTCAACTATTCTTCTTCATTGACCAAAGAGCTGCGATCCACTTCCGGCAGTTTGTGTAAATAATCTCTGGCGCCCTCTGTTGGAGAGGAAGTGTTGGCGTAAAACCCTCGGAGCTTTAGTCTATTTAAAATGTATATACACGTAAAATAAAAAAGGCATACTATCATCCCAATTAAAGTTGTTTTTGTTGTAATTGTATTCCCTGAAATTAAACTTTCCTGTTAGGAACATTTCCACTGTCCTGAAGTTATTTGGACCTTCAGCTAAATAAACCAAAAGCAAATCAATAATTGCTAGTCATTGAACCCAGACAATCAATAGCTTCATCAGCAGCCATTTAGTTTCTTTCTACTAAGTTGCTCTGATGATTCACCGCTCCGTCCGCCCAGAGGATCGTGGAAAGCTCCAGAGTGATCTAGAACACTGTAGTATCGCGATACTTCCCGGGGAGGCTGCGTGAGTTATGAACACCACCATGCTGCTCTCCGCCCTGCCAGCCCTCCTCGGCTCGTTTACCGGCGACCTGTCCCTGGGTTATGAATAGAGGCGGTCCGACCTCTCTGAACACAGGTCTATAAACAACCTCCAAGTCGTCTTCATTATTTTCCGGAGGAGTCAAACAAATCATAATACGATAGGAAACTGGTAGTGCCGTGAAAGATGTCGGTGGTGGGGTTTGATTTGGGCTTTCAGAGCTGTTATGTGGCTGTTGCCCGAGCCGGTGGGATCGAGACCGTTGCTAACGAGTACAGCGACCGATGCACACCGTAAGTAAATCTAATCAATTACTGGATGATATTTAGACCAAACCGATCCAGAAAAACCTTCCCGTACACCGGGGCATTAGTGCATGTACAGTACGAGGCAAATGCACGTGAATGTATCAACTGATATTAGCTACTACTGCCAAGGCGAGTGTCCGGTTATTTCTATAGCTATGTTAATATCTGCGGTAACACAAGTCACCCATGTTCTGCACGTTATCATCATATAGGCCGGCGGCGGCGCTATCTTTAATTTAATTTCTACAATACATTGGATGAAGCTTTACATGTCTGCTAAGCTCCCCGTCTTTAACACTGTACGACAGTAAGAAACGGCTTTGCGTGTTCCACCGGACCTCCCGGGCGGGCGGGGTTTGTCAGGCGTGACTGGTTTCCAGGTGCGAGGGTCGCTCCGCTCCGCCCGGCCGGCGCGGCCCGCGGAGCTAACCGCTCGCCCCCCGCGGTGGGCATCGCCTATGACGACACCAAGCATTAGTTGGAATATTCTAGCAATATTTGCAATGCTGTGAACCACAGGGTGAACTAGAGGTGGAGCCTGCTGTGAATGGACTGGACGATGACAATGTTGCATTTTAAATTAAAACTCTGACTTGAGATAATATCTGTTTCCTTATCTAGTTTGTGTCTTCTGATGCTTTGTCATGAGCCATTCATGGTCATTTCTGTCAATAACGTCTTCACGCCCTTTTATTTTGCTTACTGGAGACATTATTTAAGCTTTACAATAACTCATAAGATCATCCTCATCTTCAGCATTGTTGGGTCAACCAGCCAATATGTGCAGGTGACCGAGGACCAACTATCCGTCCTAACTTCAGTTGTATGGAGATGAATGGAGAAACTACACCCTTTCCAATAGTCTAAATGCTGTATATTTGGAACCAAATCAATTACACGATAAAGGATGATATGAGGATATCCATCCTGTTGCATATCAGAATTGATGAGAATGAATATATATGAATATCAACTGTCTCTGACTGAATAGAGCCCCATTAGCACTGGAGTTGACTGGGGCCTTAACATCTGAGTTGATCTCATTTCACCCTATTTCCAGGGCCTCTCGTATATGTTTCTACTTTTGCCCCTTTTTGCTTGGTGCCTGAGGTAGTGGGTGTGCCACTCATATGTGGGTCAGTGTGAATGCTTTGGGATAAATTGAAGGAAGACAAATGTAAAGGGGTGAATACAAATGACTGGTATATTATTTCTGTGACATCAACTGCACACACCGATTTAGATGACTTGTCATTCAAATGTAGAATCTGCTAAACCATTAGGTGTTTCTGATGTGGTTTTTAGTTTGGCATGGTACAGCAGAGTGATTTAACCAAAGTTCTGCCTGACAGTAGGCCATGTCGCGGTAGATGTTATATTTGCCTTAAAGTTGCATTTCAAAATGCCTCAGTATGTTATTCACGTTTGATTAGAATTATATCAGTATGGTTTCTTTTAGGGCACCAAAATGTCTTCGCAAATGTTTAGGCAGAATATCTTAAAATACGTTTTGGTGATTCTTAGGTCATTTGTGTCATTTGGACCGAAGAATCGATCCATCGGAGCAGCAGCCAAAAGCCAGGTAAAACCCAAGAACCACATCTCCTGGCATCCTGAGTGGCATTCTTCAGGAGCAATGTGAGAGTGTTGTTCGATTCTCCATGTGTTCCTCCCTCCAGGTGGTGACCAACTGTAAGAACACAGTGCAGGGCTTTAAGCGTTTCCATGGCAGGGCATTCTCTGACCCCTACGTTCAGGCAGCCAAGTCCAGCCTGGTCTACGACCTGGCGGAGATGCCCTCCGGATCCACTGGTATTAAGGTAGGATTGATGATGGATATGTTCAAATTTGGTTTCAGTAATTTATTAGTCTCAATCCCAAGGACCACTAACTGATGGGGAACAATGGATGTGGACCTGTAAAAATCCTAATTGATAATCCCCAAAAGGGCCCCTATTTTACCACCAATTATGTGGATGAGCCGTTATAAGCCATTTCAGAATTTTGCTTTGTGACATCACAAGTGGGAGTGTCTATTTGGGTATCTGAAAAACCTGAAGGCCGTCCATCATTTTGACAGATTATAGGGGTGCAGTGCAGCTGCACTGCGCTCTGATTTGCAATGATCTGACGCGGGGACTTAAAGACGTGATCACTGGTATGAGTCCCGTGTGTCGAGCGGTGTCTACCTACTGAAGAGACGGGTCATCCAAGCGAAGCAATTGTGCAGCAGCACTCCTCTTTATAGAGCCATCGTTTGGTCAATATTTCTACACAATAGGCAAATTACAAAGTACCCTGCCCTAAACAATAGCTTAACCAAAGCGCTCAAAATGTTCCCAATGGAAATAACATTAAAATCGCTGTTTAGAAGTGTATCCTGCTAGCGCTACAAGTAAAAAGCAGGTAAAAAACTGCGTGGCCTGTGGAGCTCCAGTGTGAATGTAATGCGCACACAAGACTCAAGACCCACTTGTTCAAAGTTCACCTGGACTCTGCTTAGCCTCCTTCCTCTACTATCCTGCACCCTCCCCCCAAAAAATCCCCTTAAACACTTCTTGTATGACTAAATCACGTTGCACTGAAACGTAAGGTGGAAGGTTCAGTGGCTTTCTTTGAGTTTGTGAACATCATGAGTTTTGTTTTGTCAGGATTCAAAATCAATTTCAGCTCATGAAAGGTGTGTTGTACAGTATCAAAAGCCTTGTGTAACTGACAATGAGCCTGATTTGTAGGAGCAGAGCAGTAAATAACAGTATTATCCGCATACAAGTGAACATTTGCATTGGGTACATTTTGATTGATACTGTTTATGTAAATTGTGAGTAAGAGTGCTCTGAGGACTGAACCCTGGGGCACACCCTTTATTACGTTAAGAGAGCTGGAGGTGATGCCTTTTAGCCTGTACACAGTGATCTGTTTGATAAATAATTTTCTAACCAACAGTTTGTTCTGTGACCGTGTCAAAAGCCTTTGGTAAGTCAATGAAAAGGGCATTGGTGGAAATTATCGCAGACTTTCTTTCGTCCCCAAAACATAGATTCTGTTGTGGATTCCAGCTCATTCAGATAAGCATTGCATCACAAGAACATGACAAAATAAAAAGACAGAGTTGTGAAAATGAATGGGTCTCGCTCTCTCTTGCATGCAGGGGGGGTGGGAGGGTTCTTCGAATATTGGTCAAATTGTTCCAGCGAATATCAAATAGTATTTTTGCTTGAAATGCCCATCCCTAAAAAATGAAGATTTTAATGATGGGCAATAATAGATTGCAACAGAATTTTTATGAGCATGTCTGTCGAAATGACGGACAACGAGAAAGTCTAACGCAACCACTGCCTCCCACATTGTGATGTCACAAAGGGATAGATTTTAAAATGGATTGTGATGGCTCATCAACACGACAACTGGTAAAATAGGGGCCCTTTAACAAATTAATAATTAACACGGTAATAAGTAACAATTGAGATTATCCCATTATAGCCACAGACGCAATTATACCAGAAAACATCAATGTACTTCTTGTGTGTTGCAATTTTCTCAATCTCTTAATGGGATTTTGGAATAAATGTGTTCAATGATGTATAGCAGCGGTTCCCAAACTTTTTTTCCTGCGCACCCCCTTCTACATCCCAACCGGGTTGGCACACCCCGATAAAACAAAGCTTTGTTTTATCGCCATATAAAGACTCATGTTTATGACTATCAGACTAACAACTTTATCAAAAGACGTCCCACTTGACACTTTCCCTGATTTCAGCCAGTTAAGCATATTTATATATAATATATAAGGAATGAATGAAACGAGTTGGCGCGCATATAGCTTAGCCTGCAGTGCGTAGCAGAAGAGAGCAGTGCGTAGAAGAAGAAGACACTGTCTTCTACGTTTCTATCAAACACTAAGAAATTATAGTTTTTTTATTTAAAATAAAAGGATTACAAAGGAAATGTTTACTGTTCATGTTTTTTTATTGTGTGGAAATATCCCACTTAAAAAACAACACTGTAATTGTGTAATATTACACCAGACTGCCATTACATTTTTCCTCTCGCGCACCCCCCTGGTGGCACCACACTTTGGGAATCCCTGATGTATAGTTATAGTATTAGTTATAGGAATATATTAATTCATTAATACTTTACATTAAATTAGGGCTGCTCAATTTTGGAAAAAAATGAGAATCACAATTTTTTTGGTCAACATTGAAATCACGATTCTTCAAACGATTCTTTTTGAGTTTGAAAATAAAATGCATTTATTCGGCATTTCGGCAAAAAAAACTCACTGTAACTGACATAACTCGACGGATAGGGAGTCGCATTATACAGTGTGTTTGAAATCGACGTCTGTACTGATGTCGTCGGGGTTGTGTTCTTGTCTTTTTGTTTCTTTACTAATTCGTCGCGACTTTGTGATTACGTCTGAGGTGATTGAACACGTTTGTTGTGTTGCCAAGGGGTGCAGATATCACGTTGCAGCACATTTTGCACATTATGTGGGCCTGTGCCTCGTCGGATTCTTCAAATCCGAAGTGTTGCCATACTAGAGAACTGGTTTTACCCTTTTAATTGAGCAAACGGGGCTGTCCTTCCTCTGCCATCTCGAAAGAATCGAAATCGTGATCAAAATTCGATTAATTGCACAGCCCTACATTAAATTGTATTTATGATGTTATACTAACAACATTTAACCATTGCCCACATTCAACATATGGCCATAAGAGTCAATTAAATCGTACAGATTACGTTATGAATTAAGAATTTACTGACAAATAATTGCAACCATATCTTTTTAAAATATTTTCAGATGTTTGGGCTCTTTAGATGTTTTTTAGGTGAGAATGATGATTTAATATTGAAACATTAGATTGGCCCTTCTTTGTTTTTAATCAGTACCAGCGTTTACAGGAAAGTATTAAGAATCACTACAATGTTTTGTATAAAGTCCAAGGTCTGTTTCCTATGAGAGAAGTTGACTGTGAAAAACCCATCAATAATTCCATGTTCATTGATCACAACCATCCCTAGTTCTCTAGTCCAATAAAGCATTTAGAAATGGGTGCCTTTGTTTTAAGCCATGATATGGTTGATGCTTAGACACGGACAAATGTAGATAACCATCTGCGTCTTTTTATGATCACTATTGTTATTGTGCCGCTGCATGTGTGTAAGCAATTTGTTGATGTGTGGCCAACTCCAGGTGATGTACATGGAGGAGGAGAGGGTCTTCAGCATTGAGCAGGTCAGCGCCATGCTTTTGACCAAGCTGAAGGAGACGGCTGAGAACGCGCTGAAGAAGCCTGTGGCCGACTGTGTCATCTCTGTAAGCATTCTCCACAGACACCTGCCACCTCTCAGCCAATCACCTTCCTTAGCTGTAGACAACGCCACCACTCGGCCACTCACCTTCCTTGCCTCTCAAGCTTCAAATGAGTTGAAGGAGTGATGCTCTCAAGTTATCTTAAACTGCATTATTGTGTTAATATATGTAACTACAGTATTTTAATCTTTTTTTGCATTTGTTGGTCATCAAGCACTATCTGAAGATACATTTTCTGAACATTATAAAAGTAGTTTACAAGGGACCTGTCATGCAAGCGATGCACCTGCCCGCAATATTTATGCAATTACAGCAATTCGGATAGAGACAAAAGTAAATGCCATATTTTGTTTGCGATTCTTGCAGCATTCATTTTGAACTAGAGCTGCGTATGCTTCTGCAGTTCAGCTGGGCCCTGGATGCGGTTCAGACATAATATGTTAACATCTCTGATGCCAATAGCTAAACTTAGCTTGTTCTTTTTGAAGACCGCTTTTGTTTTGGCATTCTCAGGAACTAGCGCATTAATATTGTCCAGACACACTATGATGTGACCAATGGGTGAATCTCAAGCAAACAAAGAGAACCTTTGCACATTCGGTTCTTTCATTTATCATCTCATTTTCCAGACACTGGGATCCACAGTGTAAGCTGTTGACGTATTGCCTTCCAGAGCTCTGAAGCCCAACGCGGGATATGGTCCTGAAAGCAGTGTTGTGGTGTGAAAGGGGTGTGGCTTAGCGTTGGCTGCAAACAAAGGGGCGGGGCGGCTCAATCATGGGAATCGACGCAGCTGTGGGGGGTTAGAGTAATGAGTGATAGACTATATATATACTCATGTTTGTTCTGCTCGGCCCCTACAGTGAGGCCGGGTTCCGCAGTCCAGGGGCCTTATGTACGAAGGTTGCGTACGTACAAAAATGTGGCGTACGCAAAAAAAAAAAGGCGTTCCACACTCACGTTCGGATGTATGAAACGTGAAATGACCGTGGAAATGTGCGGTGCCCCACGTCAACTTCATGGCTGGCGTACGCACGTTTCTACAGCTATTGTTCCTTTGGCGACACTTATAGGTGACGCTGGGAAACTGTTAATAATGTCAAAAACAATTAGTCATCAGAGTGATGTGCACGTCAGAGACACACTTATGAACAACTAACACACCCACCGTGTTTGCAATCACACGGGTGGATATAAAAGCATGCGCAATGTGATGAAGAAAATTGTATTACCGATGGCAGCGTTAGCGTTGTAGAGGACCTTGCAAATGGTGCAATCCGACGTGAGTGAGTATTTAGGGAACGCAAGGATTTACTTGCAAACGATGACAATTGGCTCATAAGCCGATTTTGAATGTGCAACAAAGTATGCGGGAGTTATAAGCGTTACGGAATTTGCTCAAAAACAGCGCCACCTAGTTGTCTTCCAAGTGTGCGGCATGAAAGTGACGCATAGTAAGCGGTGGGCAGAAACCCTCCGCTTCACCTCCACCTTCAGATCCGACCGCTTATTTTTCACCTGTGTGTGTGTGCGCTGCTCAGACCCCACGGCATGTACCGGCTCACACACACGCTCCCACTCATTTCTCTTTATATTGATCCCTGCTGACAGGGACCAGAGAGAATCTCCCTCCGCGGCTCCACGTCATTCACCACAATCTCCAACTCGGACTCTGTGAAATGTCTTTTCTTTCCTTTGTTCATGCTTGTGTTACACCCATAGAGTGCAAGCTGACTCAAGGGTTGGCATATTTTAGAAAAGATGTTATTCTGAAAGAATAAATTAAACAAAAAGACAAGTGAGTCGGCTGGTCTTCAGTGGCTTTACTGGTCCCGGTTAACTGCCAACTGAAGAACGCAGCGCAGCCCACAGTTTATATAGCCGCGGGTGGTCTCGTGCCTTTAATACTTAATAATAACTTAATAAACCTCATTTTTTAGGTAATATAAGTCATTATTTAGGTAGCAAACGCATATTATGGACACCTTCGACATCATTCAAAGGAGCCACTTTAATCTAGATTAACCTAGATTAATTTCAAGATTACCATTAGATTAATCTTTTTTTTAATCTATGCCCATCTCTAATAAATATCCTCTGTGTCACACTTGCTTGTTTTATCTGATCGGATAAAGAGGTGATTCTCAGGTCCAGGGCCTATTTACATAGATTTGCATATTTAAATGGGGGCGTGGACAGGGAGGAGTTTGCCACATCTGCACGTGCGCTCAGTTCCACGTTGATCGGGATGTACAAAAGAAACGCGCTCGGATCCATGCGTACGCACACTTTGATACATCTGAATTTATTTGTGCGTACGACATTTTCTGGGTTTTGGCGTATGCCAAGTTTCAGTAGGAAATCCACGCAAGTCTTCGTACATGAGGCCCCAGGACCGGCAGGATTATTGAAACTTTGTCGTGTGATTATTGTTGTTGTTATTATTAAGTCTGTGCGATCATTGTGTGTCCGAGTGGACAATGGGGCCACGCCCCCTTCACACCACAAGTGTGATGTGTTTTAAATGTTGTGCTGTGGCGTTCCTCCCAGGTCCCGAGCTTCTTCACGGACGTGGAGAGGAGGTCCGTCATCGACGCGGCTCAGATCGCAGGCCTCAACTGTCTACGGCTGATGAACGAGACCACAGCAGGTAAACAAATGACAGGCCTTGGCATGAACCTGCTCCAATACCAATCAAGCAACACCATTTATTTACACTGCTGACTATTCCATCTGTGCCGTTTTACTTTTAAAGGGGTAGTGAACCCCAAATCTTTTTTTTTTTTTTCAATGGTAGTATGTCTATGCCATTTTGTCACCGTTACTAAAAATAAAGCCGTCATTTAGAGAAAACGACAAAATCCTATGTTTTTGCCAGCCAAGCAGTTTGGGAACGTTCTACTCTCTACTCTGACGTCACCAAAAGAACGTGACAATGAAGGCACACAGACGGCGAGAGGGTGATGCGGTGGATGTTGATGGCCGTGTCCGAGAGAGGTTTAAGCTTCTCGGACACTCTGATATTACACCACGGTGTATGGCGAATTTCATATAAAACAGCGCTCATTATAACGCTCATACACAATGTACTAGCTTAAAAAAAAGTATCGCAAAGTTGACGTAGGTCCTAACCATGGGGATAACATGTCCCCCCCCCTCCTCCCTAGAACTCTCAGCCTAAAACGCATTTTTTAAAATCTCAGTGTTCAGATTCAACCTGAAACAGGGGGTTCGCTTACACTTTGAAAAAACAGACCCCAAGCATTATAGGTCTAGTGGTTTAGCTTACCGATGGGCTAAAGTGGTCCACACTCGGTATGTTTCGGCTAGCTTTAACGCTGTACATTTTTCTCCTGCCAGTGACTTTAGCCTACGGCATCTATAAACAGGACCTACCAGCCCCCGAGGAGAAGCCCAGGACTGTGGTGTTTGTGGATCTGGGACACTCTGGCTTCCAGGTGTCTGTGTGTGCCTTCAACAAGGGAAAGCTCAAGGTAAGCCCAGTGCCAACGGCTAACACGCCGTTGGCACACGAAGATGGCTCGCGTTGGTCTGCCAAGTTGACTACGTTGTCGTCTGTGGGATTGTGAAGCTACAGCCTCTGGTGGCAATATTCGTGCGCAGGCACACACACACACACACACACACACACACACACACACACACACACACACACACACACACACACACACACACACACACACACACACACACACACACACACACACACACACACACACACACATGATAAGTAGCCATGAAAGAATGGGGGGCCTATAGCGATGGCCGTCACCGTATAGTGACTCCTTATCCATGGACCAAACATTCTCGCCTCTCCCCTTCGCCCCTCTGGTCAGATCCTTGCAACGGCGTTCGCTTCGGCGCTCGGGGGCAAAGACTTTGACGAGGTGCTGGTGAACCACTTCTGTGAGGTGTTCGGCAAGAAGTACAAGCTGGACGTGCGCTCGAAGCCCCGGGCACTGGTGCGTCTCTACCAAGAGTGCGAGAAGCTGAAGAAGCTGATGAGTGCCAACTGCTCGGACCTGCCACTCAACATCGAGTGCTTCATGAACGACATCGATGTCACCGGCGTGCTCAATAGGTTGGTGCGCAGTTGCTTACCAGCGACCGTTTTGGGTCGCCTTTTTGTTCTTGTTTCGTCAGTGCGTATAAATGAGATGTCATTTATGGTTATTGCACAACCGTTCACTGCAACAATTCCTACTTGCCATCAATAGACTAAGAATCTTTGATAACTTGAGACTTGAACAACTAGGCGCTGGCATTCATTTGCAGCCAAACCCTAGGGCTTGTGTATTTTTTATTTATTTTTTGTTCTTTTTATTGGGAAGCCAAAATACCTGAAGGTTAATAGAACAAGTCTTGAGCTCATCAAGGTGTGTGTGTGTGTGTGTGTGTGTGTGCCTGCCTGCCTATTAATAACCTATGACCATGTCCCCCCCCCCCCCCCCCCCCTCTAGGGCTCAGTTTGAAGAGATGAGTGCAGGGCTGCTGTCTAAAGTGGAGGGTCCCCTGCAAAGCGTCCTGGAACAAGCTAGTGAGTTAATGCAGCTTTACGAGACCCTGGACTATCCCCATGGTGTCACACACACACACACACACTCAAGTAGACACAAGTCTGGTCCGTTGATGCCGCCCATTCCTCAGGGCACATGCTTCCCTTTCCTTGTCCCGTATCGCCTTTCATCTCTCCATGCCCTTTCATGTCTACGATCCTGCAGTGCCAGCTGGTACAGGATCTAGCCATGCCCGGCCAATTCAAGGAAAATGATCTCATCGTGTAATGTTGGATCAGAGAAGTTAAGTTCTAGAAAAAAAAAAAGAAATAATCGAATAGCGATTTGTATTATTTATTTTTGTAACAATATTGTGATTGCAATTTTTTTTTTACACAACATTGGATACAGTCAACATATAAACTGCTCTTTCCTGTAGGCCAGGCCTATGTACGTGTTATGATTATTGGTTATTGGACTATTGGTTTTAGATTAAAACTGAACTAATGGGACAGTCCGCGGTGGGTCTAGTGGTGTTAGATTAAAACTGAACTATTGGGACAGTCCACGGTGGGTCTAGTGGTGTTGGATTAAAACTGAACTATTGGGACAGTCCGCGGTGGGTCTAGTGGTGTTAGATTAAAACTGAACTATTGGGACAGTCCGCGGTGGGTCTAGTGGTGTTAGATTAAAACTGAACTATTGGGACAGTCCGCGGTGGGTCTAGTGGTGTTAGATTAAAACTGAACTATTGGGACAGTCCGCGGTGGGTCTAGTGGTGTTAGATTAAAACTGAACTATTGGGACAGTCCACGGTGGGTCTAGTGGTGTTGGATTAAAACTGAACTATTGGGACAGTCCACGGTGGGTCTGGTGGTGTTGGATTAAAACTGAACTATTGGGACAGTCCACGGTGGGTCTAGTGGTGTTGGATTAAAACTGAACTATTGGGACAGTCCACGGTGGGTCTGGTGGTGTTGGATTAAAACTGAACTATTGGGACAGTCCACGGTGGGTCTAGTGGTATTGGATTAAAACTGAACTATTGGGACAGTCCACGGTGGGTCTGGTGGTGTTGGATTAAAACTGAACTATTGGGACAGTCCACGGTGGGTCTAGTGGTATTGGATTAAAACTGAAAAGCCAAAGCAATGGTGTTAATGTGGGAGAAAATAGGTAATCTCCAGTCAGGTTCCAACAGACCCACGGTGATTTGGACCTCTGATGTGTCTTTCGCTTCCGGATTTAGATCGCTTTATCATGGAGAGTGAATATTTATTTAATATCCATCTGTTATTTTGAATATTGGTTCTCTTCTAATGTTATGGTTGAATTTAGCCTATGGATCTATCGTGCTCGCCACTTCAACTTGCTTCTGTAAGCCGGTTACCAAAACGGCATGTAAAGCTGGACATTTTCTTAAAAATGTTTAAACCACGAAATGTCGAATATCCGATTGACCTGGCAAATCGGGAGTCGACTCGGGAAATCCTGAGTCGGGTACAGCCCTAGTAAACACAACATAGAACTAAACATAGACAGCCGAAAAGGCACAACCAAAACTAAAGTACAAAAACAAAAGGCACAAAAGAAACCAACCCAAAAGCAGCTAAAACCAAGAGCCAACCTGCTGAGAGAGAGAGAGAGAGAGAGAGAGAGAGAGAGAGAGAGAGAGAGAGAGAGAGAGAGAGAGAGAGAGAGAGAGAGAGAGAGAGAGAGAGAGAGAGAGAGAGAGAGAGAGAGAGAGAGAGAGAGAGAGAGAGAGAGAGAGAGATGCTAATTCTCAAATATGCTAGTACTGTTTTGCACTTGTATGCTATCTATGCTTTTTGTAGGTGGCTGTGTGTGGGTGGGTGCGCATGTGTGTGTTGTAAGAGAGAGAGAGAGAGCACCTCCTACCATTGCATTTCCAATGGTAGGAGGTGCTGGAAGGCGATGTTGGGGAGGAGCTGAGGATGCCGACGTGAAGCGAGCCGAAGGACACGAAGGAAGCAACCAGGGATTGTGGAAAAAGTTGAAAATGTTTCAACTTTTGTGGTTTAATCAAGAGGCATTAACAATAACAAGGGGTTCGCCCTGTCCATGTGAAACTCCACATGCCTGTTAATCACAGGCGTGTGAAATTCAACACTTCTCAATGGCGGGCAGAGAAACGTAGGCAGAGGGGATTGTTTTTTTGTGGTTTAGTTTCAAAGTGTTGCTCTCTTGCTTTGCTGCGGTCTCTTTTCCCAAATCTTACTTACAGCACCTTTAAAACAATAACCTTTTTTCATACCATTTTTTTTAACCCTTTTCTTATCATGGTTCTTTTTCCTGTGTGCAGAGCTCAAGAAGGAAGACATCTATGCAGTTGAGATTGTGGGCGGGGCCTCCAGAATGCCAGCCATTAAAGAGCGCATCAGCAAGTTCTTTGGTAAAGAGCTGAGCACCACACTGAACGCAGATGAAGCTGTGGCCAGAGGATGTGCTCTGCAGGTAAGCCTGTACAGTAGCAAAGCACAGTATAATACGAGTACAATGCGATATTACAATTTGAGTGCTGATACGATATGTATTACGGTTATGTAAATATTTGTATACAATATTACAATTTTTTTGGTGTGAATTTATATTTTTGTGGTGTAACGTATATGTTTGGGTTCCACAGGTCCGGCGGTTTTCGCCATGTTTTTTTAAAAGCTGAACAGAACATAGTTGATGAGAATTGACTATAGGCAAATACACTATAATGCCCTCTGTAGGACGGTACCATTAATCTGCTTCCACTGAGATAACGTTGGCATTTACGGCTTACATTTCTTTTACAAACAAGTGGATTTTTGAGTCAATGTGTTGATACAAGTATTGTGGAAGCAAAGAATCCCCATACTCGCGTTGTGTGAATTTATTGTTTCTCCCATCCCTAGTATATGTGTGTCTGTCTCTCACTCAGAGAGAGCCATTGTCGAGTAGTTTCCAGTAGGGCTAGCTACATACAGAGCCTTTTTTAATAATGCATGCAGAAAGGTGGAAAGTTCTCGCTATCGGCTAACACAAACACAGGCCCCTAGCTGGCAGCGGAGTTCTGATGTCTCATACAAAGCAAATAAAGAAATGTCTTTCTCCATCACCTACATTCTGTCATGCTCATGTTGGCAATTGTATCTTTTTTTTAATTTGCAATGACTAGGCAAAGCTTATTTAAATAACTACTGCTGTAACCAGTTGTAGCAACTATTATCAATATTATCTTTTATCAATATATATTTATTTTCTTACAATTAACATATTGCCTAGAAATAATGGCAAAACAAGGTGTGGAAAATACAACATTTGTATTTAAAAAAAAAAATAGTATGTTTTACATTTCAATACGCAGTGGACCCTAAACCTAACCCAGGCCATACTCATAACCCAAATCATAAGCAGTACAGTCCATATTTCCCATATGGCCATCAATAACAAATTCATGCCAAGCTATAAAATTAAATCATACCTACAATGCAGTGTTGTAGGAGCATCTATCTACATGATACAATTAAACGCTGTCTACACTAATCCTGTGCCTCACCTTCTACTTTCTCCTTGTTTTCTGTGTTCTGTATGTTTTTAGTGTGCTATCCTGTCACCGGCGTTCAAGGTCAGGGAAATTTGCATCACCGACGTGGTCCCCTTCCCCATCTCTCTTAAGTGGAGCTCTGCAGTAGAGGAGGGTCTCGGGTACGTACCCCCTTCCCTTTCCTTGCCCTTATTAAGCCTCAGAGATTGCCCTGTAATGACATATTGTATATCATTCATCTACCCAGTCTTTTTGAGAACTTGCATAGATATGACTATAATTAATCATTATTATCATTATATTCATTGGGCGAATTTGTTTGCTTTAGTTTTGAACCTGAAGCATCTGTTAAAATACAAACAGACTCAAAATAAACAGGATCATAAGGATTATTAGCAAATTTTCATGGTGATGGATTGCATTGACATGGTCCACATTGTCTGTCTGCAGTGACTGTGAGGTGTTTACCAAGAACCACGCGGCCCCCTTCTCTAAGGTGTTGACATTCTACCGTAAAGAGGCCTTCCCTCTGGAGGCCTACTACAGCGACCCCAAGGACCTGCCTCACCCCAACACCACCATAGGTATTCGATTACTTGCACACAACGTCATTACGCACTCAGGGTTGTATGGATCAAGGTTCACGAGTAGCACTATGGCAATGCTAATAACTGCTTGCATAATCGCTATAGGTTGGTGGTAGTAAAACGTAATGAATGGTGTAACGGTTACAAGTCTCTATTCCTGATTGCTCTGGGGAATCCATCTTGCCTGTCAATCACATGTGCACACAGTATTATCGTAGCCACCCCAGGTGTGTGAAATGCAACACTTCTCAATGGTGGAGAAATGTAAGGAGGGCAGTATTAGATTACAACTTTCAAATATTAGCTCCAGCTACAGCCCCTTTTAAATAGTCCATTTCAATAACTTGAGTGAAATGCTTTCCTCTGGCCCCATTCACAGGCCAGTTCCTGGTGCGGAACGTGGTCCCGCAGGCGTCGGGCGAGTGCTCCAAGGTCAAGGTCAAGGTGCGGGTGAACGTGCATGGGGTGTTCAGCGTGTCCAGTGCCTCTCTGGTCGAGCTGCTCAAACCCACCGAGGGGGAGGAGCCTATGGAGACGGACCATACCCCCAAGGAGGACGAGGTGAGTCAAGTTGGCAGAGGGCCAGATTGTGGACTTTTCCTTATTCTTTTTTTTCTAAAAGCATAGTTCATCCCTCCAAGTTGTATATATAACCATAACTATAATTATAATGGAGTAATAGTGTTTAGTGTTCATTTTGGTGTTAAAGGACAACCCCGGTCTGGCTGATCAAATATCTATTCTAGTATTGTCCTTTAACACCAAAATGACAACTATTACTCCATTATAATTAAGATAAGATAACAAATGGGACATGCTACGAAATGGCTCTCCATTAATGGAACGTACTATAAATGGATATTAGGAAAAGGTAGATAGATTTACAAACTACTCTATCAAGGTGTGTGTGTGTGTGTGTGTGTGTGTGTGTGTGTGTGTGTGTGTGTGTTATATAATGAGCGATGTTGGATATGAAATACGCCACACACTGGCATACTGTAAGTGTTCGAGAAGCTTAACCCTCTCTCGGACGCAGACATCAAAATCAACCGCTGCCCAGACGGAGCTCCACATATCCAAACACACCGTGGTTATACTAGTATCCCAGAAGCTTCTTGGACGGCACCGGTGTCCCTTTGTCGTCACGTCGAAGGGACACCTGCGAGGCCCTTCACCAAAAAAACGCAACTTGAGTTCAGTGCGGAGTAGAACGTTTACAAACTGGTTGGCGGAGACCGTCACAAACATATGATTTTACACCTGTTTTCTCTAAATTACGGTCCTATTTTAGTAACGGTGACATAATGCCATATAAAGATCATATAAAACATATTACCATGTTTAAAACAAAAATGACTTTGGGTTCACTGCCCGTCAGTGTTGGTAATATATAGTATAACAGGCGTTACTAACGACGTTACTTTTTTCAGTAACGAGTAATCTAATTAATTACTTTTTACCTCGTTGCAACGCCGTTACCGTTACTGAGCATGTGAAGTGGCGCGTTACTTAGGGTGGCCATTCGTCCGGCTTTAGGCCGGACTGTCCGGTTTTTCAAAGCCCTGTCCGGCGTCCGGTGCAGCATCAAGCTGGACGCGTATTTGTCCTCCTTTTTGAGACACCCCCGCCGGTCATAGGTCCGCGGTGTGTTACTATTGCGCGTAGTGATCGGTGATTGGTATCGGCCGATACTGCTTCCAGTGATCGGGGATCGGCCCCAAAAATCCTGATCACAGCACCTTAGTGTCAAGTGCTGACAAGCAATACTGTTAGCGTGCTTATGCTTTGCCCTTAAGAGTTTCCTGTTCACAAACGTCTGACTAAATAAAGACAGAGAAAGCTACACCGTTTTCTTTACTGACAATGTCTCGAGTATGGTGTGCAGACAAGCTCTACAACACATTGAGTGTTGAGTGTTTGTTTATTTATATTTGTATTCTCATTAATTTTGTGTGTGTACCACAATCAGTGCACAAGTGAAAATTGTTGAGAACTGTTTGACTACATTGACATTGCGTCCCCACTTTATCAGACATGCTACTTACCGCCCTACGATTTCTTTGCAATAGACCCTTTTCACAGAGGCATCACCGTAGGATAAACACAGGTGTCGCTCATAACAGTAATGATGGGTCTATTCCTACGTCTGCTAACTAGTGAAGATAAGCCTACTAAGTGGCACATAGAAGTAGCAGACCCATAATTAGTGATATGAACAACACCTGTGTTTGTCCTACGATGATGCCGCTGTGAAAAGGGTCTACCATTTTAATGACCACCCAACCTAAAGCTGGCTGATATTGGCAAAAAGTAATGACACGTTTGATAGAAATTGCTTGGCATTTCACATTGATAAATCCAATGTACCAATTTACTACGCGGCTATTCACTGCCCATACAAAAGCTCCTTCTAGGGTGTCTGCCATCACGGTATACGTAACGTATCAAATAACCGTGGATGTTTGTGTCAGAACAAAATGCAGGTTGACCAGGAGGAGCAGAAGTGCCCGGGAGACGTCAACGGAGACAAGAAGCCGGAGGTGGACGAGATGGACGCCACTGGTCAGAACCAGGTCAGTCCCAACTCATCAGCAGTGTTGGCCTTAGTGTTTTCCTTGATGCAAATGGAAAGAACGGTAGAGAAATACTACTGTAGAATGTTAGCAGACAACTTCCCCTCAGACGACAATCAACGTGTATAGCTCACGAGGCAGATGTTCATCAAAGCGGTTTCTGAAATGTCCATTATGTGCCTGAGAGGGATCGCGGTCCGACCTTGCATTCTCAAGTGGTTATCTGGAGGCTTTTGAAAAAAGACAATTTACACATGTGCAGTAGTTGGCCATTTTTTTGTCAGTAATCATGGTGTCTCTATGTTGTAAAATAAAGAAAAGGTCAAATTTCACATGGAATCCAACGTGACTGATTGAATTTCGCAGAAGGCACCACTGTTCTCACAATTGCATCTGAACCCAGTGTGGATGAACTCTGTCTCAGTGCTTGAGTGCGAGCAGACTCGAAGCTTATTTCTCGTGGTTTGATATCTCTTCCTTGACTCCCAGCCAATGAAGCTCACATGAATAACTAGGGATGCACCGATATGAACATTCTGGCCGATACCGATATCCGATATTAATTTTGCTGTTATGGCCGATAACCGATATTTACCGATATCGATATATGTTGTTGTTTTTTTTAAGTTTCTGAGATGATAAAATTTTGTACAGACTGAAAATCATGCAAACTGAATTTTTGAATGTCTTCCTTTATTTTCAGAACATATTTTACTTCCAAGTAACAAGGTTACAGGCCTACCATAAAACATAAGTACCGTAAACCTCTAATAATAGTAATAATAATAATTGATTTGCTTAAATCACTGAAAGCACCCTGCCTTGGGGACCTGCATCTATTAGCGACAGGCGTTTAATTAATTTACCACAAAATTCTTGCTCACCAAATATGGGAAATACTATTGTTTATTTAAAGCAGTATCAATCTTATTTGTAAAAAAAATAAAAAATAATTAGGATATTGTGGGGTTGTGTTCCGAGGAAGAAGGCCGCCGACACAGGAAACGCTTTAACTCACTTTATTTGTTTAGGTTTAGTATTTAATCTATGAAGCATATGGAGGGGTATTGCATTAATCACGCGTGGAGAGCCCCCTAAGCTTTGCGTCCTTCCCGATGCGCTGCCTGCGGGCTCCTGATTCTAACCGGATGTTTCCGCCCGGATGGTCTCTGGGCAGGAGGCGTGGCCTCTATGACGCATAATGGGTAGTGTTGAGCGCCCGCCCCCAGTGTATTATGTTTGCCGCCATCATGTGGTCAGGTGGGGTAAATACAACTTGTATATTTATTTCTACTCCTTTGTGGCTATGTGTAGATATTACAGCCTGCTGATACATATGTTATTATTTATTCGCAACAATATCAAACAACATATGAATTACTAATCATTCACTTAATCTAGCTCTGAGAGAGCGCATCTCGGCCAACCTTGTGCGTAGAGAGAGCGAGAGAGAGAGAGAGAGAGCGAGAGAGCCGCATGTCTCGCAGGTCGTACTTTTTTCTCGGTGTTGCCGCCGCCATGACGCTCGAACATGAACGTCGTTTTACGACAGCGGAAGATTTACGACAGCCAGCATACAGACAGTAAACAGCATAGACATAATATATGTATATATATATATATACACTCACCGGCCACTTTATTAGGTACACCTTGCTAGTACCGGGTTGGACCCCCTTTTGCCTTCAGAACTGCCTTAATCCTTCGTGGCACAGATTCAACAAGGTACTGGAAACATTCCTCAGAGAGTTTGGTCCATATTGACATGATAGCATCACGCAGTTGCTGCAGATTTGTCGGCTGCACATCCATGATGCGAATCTCCCGTTCCACCACATCCCAAAGGTGCTCTATTGGATTGAGATCTGGTGACTGTGGAGGCCATTTGAGTACAGTGAACTCATTGTCATGTTCAAGAAACCAGTCTGAGATGATTCGCGCTTTATGACATGGCGCGTTATCCTGCTGGAAGTAGCCATCAGAAGATGGGTACACTGTGGTCATAAAGGGATGGACATGGTCAGCAACAATACTCAGGTAGTCTGTGGCTTTGACACGATGCTCAATTGGTACTAATAAGCCCAAAGTGTGCCAGGAAAATATCCCCCACACCATTACACCACCACCACCAGCCTGAACCGTTGATACAAGGCAGGATGGATCCATGCTTTCATGTTGTTGACGCCAAATTCTGACCCTACCATCCGAATGTCGCAGCAGAAATCGAGACTCATCAGACCAGGCAACGTTTTTCCAATCTTCGATTGTCCAATTTTGGTGAGCCTGTGCGAATTGTAGCCTCAGTTTCCTGTTCTTAGCTGACAGGAGTGGCACCCGGTGTGGTCTTCTGCTGCTGTAGCCCATCCGCCTCAAGGTTCGACGTGTTGTGCGTTCAGAGATGCTCTTCTGCGTACCTCTGTTGTAACAAGTGGTTATTTGAGTTACAGTTGCCTTTCTATCAGCTCGAACCAGTCTGGCCATTCTCCTCTGACCTCTAGCATCAACAAGGCATTTGCGCCCACAGAACTGCCGCTCACTGGATATTTTCTCTTTTTCGGACCATTCTCTGTAAACCCTAGAGATGGTTGTGCGTGAAAATCCCAGTAGATCAGCAATCTCTGAAATACTCAGACCAGCCCGTCTGGCACCAACAACCATGCCACGTTCAAAGTCACTTAAATCACATTTCTTCCCCATTCTGATGCTCGGTTTGAACTGCAGCAGATCGTCCTGACCATGTCTACATGCCTAAATGCATTGAGTTGCTGCCATGTGATTGGCTGATTAGAAATTTGCGTTAACGAGCAGTTGGACAGGTGTACCTAATAAAGTGGCCGGTGAGTGTATGTCGTATATATGTCTATGGTAAACAGACAGTGAGCAACGGACTTCACATGATATTATTCACAACTCGGATTAATTTAATGAAACCCATTGATTCTTTTGATCGGTGGACCCTTACAGACTTAAGGAATATAAACAATGCAGGAACGGACACACACACCGTACGGACTTTATGATCGCTTCAAAAGTTGGAAGTCAGACCTTTTTTCCGTCTCTCTTGTTTACCGGTAAGTCTGGATGAATTATGCGTTGGTGTTCATAGTTTGTGTTAAATGAACTGAATGACTGAGCTGTGGAGAATCTAACTGATCTAACGGTTATTATGTGCATTATGTCCATATTGACAGACGTTTAAACGGTTACCGTATCTTTGTGTAGGTGATCTAAACGGCTTGTTCAAGCGGGCGACCCGGTGGGTTTAAAGAGGTTTTTAATGGGGACCTGCGTCTATTAGGGACCTTGCTTTTATTGGAAGTTATATCGGTTGTGGATATCGGCCCAATTTTACTTAACGGACCGATGCCGATAAAAAATGACGAACATCGGCCGATACCGATATTAATGCCGATATATCGTGCATCCCTATGAATAACTTCACAGTACTTTCTCAGTTTGAACACCAAGTCTGTGTGCGCCCACACCAACAACAATAAAAGTAGCTTGGCTTGCTTCAGCCACATTATGTAATTGTCAAATTGTTTCATGGGGATAATAAGGCAACGCAAGTTTAGGCAAAGACATTCCATGCTCCAGAAGGTAAATGTGGTTTGACTGGGTTTGTTGAATGAAGATGTATTTAAATGCTAAGAATCACTTTTAATTTTTAGTGTTTAAGAGTTGGACATTATCTTAATAACATTCAAGTTCTCTTAATATTTACGAAGTAAATAAACGTAGGACCAGTAGCGTGCGGTGAGCCTCAATTTCAGTGGGGCGAAGCTACCCGTGTGGCCGACCACGCCCACAATATGTTTTTTAATGTGTATTTTTGAGCTACATTAATAGATGCTAACTAAACTAATTATGAACAAAAATACCGAACGTGCTTTGAAGCTTTGAACGTGTCAGCCGCAACACATGCATGACGTCGGGCGAATTAGTATGTGCAATGGAAACACCAACCAGGTCTGGAATCATCTTTAGCTCGAGCTGTATAATACAGTAACGAAGTGCATAGACCCCTTCGAGTGCAACGTCACAGAAATATGCGCACGCGTCTTGGGGTCAGAAAAACACCTACTCACATAGACTTCCACTAACGAAGTCCAAACAAAAAGTCTAAAATGCCGACCTGTAGCGCTGTTGGATGTGAAAATAGGACCAGCAGTGGCGTTGACCAGATTAGGACATTGTCCACTGGTTTAAGAATAAATAAATAAACTTACCCCGCCATGCAGGTGCAGTTAGCCGTGTGAATGTAGCACTTCTCCTTGTTGTAGATCATGCCTTGTACAACCATGTCTTCTTCCCTTGACGCTAATTAACCCAATCTTTAATGGAAGCTGGGTCTGGCAAACTATCGCCGTCAGCCAATACCAATTTGTTGAGATATTGTTCCCGGTCCTTAATCGGCAACGAGAGAGCATATTCGGAAATATTCTGAGGAGAATTGTTGACAGCCATGTACTTCACTTTGTTTTCTGACCCCATTAGGCGCGAAAAGACGTGTGCGCACTCTCGTGGCTCGGAATGTTTACAAACAATGAAAGGGTCTATTGGCGGAGTAATTCTAGTTGAGCATGGGGCGGATAAGTTGACGACCATATAGGACTCTATTAGCGCGGGTTGAAATCCCTATTGCAGCCTGCAGGGTTACGTGATGAACATACGGAGGAGCGCGACCGTTGAGTTGAACCGCCCCAACATTGAAAGATTACGCTCAAGTAGAATTGCCACCATCCAAAACTTGATGTCAACGTACCAAAAATAGTGTAAAGGTCTACAGAAACTATAGATAGTTAATGTGATGCAAATATTATTAGAAATAGATTCATGGAGCTGGAGCAAGGATTTTTGGAGGAACTATTTTTTTGGGAGCCTGCTCTTGCAAGTAGGTGGTTCGTCGCCCCACCTGCCCACATGAGCCGCACGCTACTGCGTAGGACACATTAGCAAATTGTTTAAAGGCAGAGAAGGAGGAATCCATTGGTGTGTTAATTAATAAATAATTCTGTAGAGCTTCAATCCAAATTAATGTGAAATGGCTATTTACAAACTGAGCTTGACTCTAACATTTGCCCTAAAGTGTGTTTGTGTGTGTATAGTAGTGACATTCCCTAGGAGGATCACAGTAGTTCACATGTCTCCTTCCCTCTGCTCAGACGTCGACGGAGGACGGCAAGCCGGAGAAGAAAGCGGACCAGCCTTCACAGACCAAGAAGCCCAAAGTGAAAACCAAGACGGTAGAGCTGCCCATTGAGAACAAGTTGGACTGGCAGCTGTCCAATGAAACGCTCAATCTGTTTTTGGAGAATGAGGTAATGGGCGCGCGCGCACACACACACACACACACACACACACACACACACACACACACACACACACACACACACACACACACACAAGCCATGACGAGCTACCGCTCAGTAATGTGTTGTTCCGGGTTTAGCTTTGCAACAGTGAAGTCTTATAGTATTTTAATTTTTTGTCCAAAGGCCCCAACCGCTCTCCTGATGAGTTCTACTTCTAGGCTTTGCTGCTAAAGCTGTGACTTGATTTAGTTTTCACTTATTGCTCTAGAACCCGCTCTCTTCCTCTAGTGTGTGTGTGTGTGTGTGTGTGTGTGTGTGTGTGTGTGTGTGTGTGTGTGTGTGTGTGTGTGTGTGTGTGTGTGTGTGTGTGTGTTGTGTGTGTGTGTGTGTGTGTGTGTGTGTGTGTGTGTGTGTGTGTGTGTGTGTGTGTGTGTGTGTGTGTGTGTGTGTGTGTGTGTGTGTGTGTGTGTGTGTGTGTGTGTGTGTGTGTGTGTGTGTGTGTTCAGATCACTACAAAAAGCTGGTATAGCATAGGGCTAACCGACATTGAAAGAATGACATGACATTTTTATGAGCAACCACACTGTGGCTTTTAAAGTATGTAGATATTTATTTATATTTTAGGGTAGATGTAGGCTAGTGCTAGTAGATACACTTTGCCGTTGCTTTGTTTCTGATGGCCTTATTTGCGTATTTGACACATTAATCCATGTTGGTTAGTAGTACAGGCCTATGGTGACTTGAACTGATATGGCTGTAGTGTCTTCTAAGTAAAATATCAACATAAAATATAGAAACAAATATGTTGGTAACACTTTATAATGACTGTCATGAATAAGCTATTCACAAGTTGTTAGTTAATTATGAATGAAACATTAAATATGTATTACTTTGTTATTTATTCATTGTGCATTATTAGTAATGACATTAGTTCAATATTTGTATCTGATTTGTTTGTCTGGCGTACCGGTTGTAGGTTGTTGGCATAATCCCGCCCAAGCCTGCCATTGGCAGGCTTATACATTAGACCTTTCACTCCTCCCCCTTCCACCATCTGCCACTGTTGCTGCATCCTGGGCTTAGCGCCGCCCAAGACAATTGTGATTAGTTAAAGAAATACAAACAAGACGGAGCGTTTTTTTTTTTACCTATGCCAGAATGATTGTGAGTTCAGCCAGACCTTGCTCCAGCGCTAGCACAGCGCTAAAACCAAGTGTGGAGATAGGTCTGGCTATGCGAGACTAGTATGTTGTAAATAAACGATGAATTAAAACGTTTTGCAGCACCTACTCTAAAGCTGCAACTTATTCCAGTATATTGCTAATTAAATGCAGTTAGGCCTATTGTTTACTGATCATTTCATGTGTTACAAATGATATGTTAGAAAGTTATGAATATATGAATAAACACTCATTCATACATTCATTTGTGAAGTTGCAACTTTAGATTAGAGCTAAACTGCAGGTGTGGTGCCCCCTGTCTCACTCTGTGGCATGTGCGTGTGTCGCCCAGGGTAAGATGATCATGCAGGACAAGCTAGAGAAGGAGAGGAACGACGCCAAGAACAACGTGGAGGAGTACGTGTACGACATGCGTGACAAGCTGCACAGCCTGCTGGAGAAGTTCGTCAGCCCGCCTGTGAGTCCGCAACGCCCCCCTTGGTTCTCGTCTTACCGTTCAGCCACCTATCTCCATTGTCATGAATACTCCTCGTGTCTAGTGCTCCGTCCTCACATGCATACTAGGCTCGTGGGACCATCCGGATATTAAGGTGTGCGTTTCGCAAATGAATATCAGTCTGGCCTCGGCTGGGCAGTAATTGATTGCCACATATGGGCACGGCCTTGTGTTGTTCAAAAAAAGTCCAGCCAATCAGATTAAAGAACTACGTGACGCGCTTGCTCGCTTAGTTTTTGCTGAATCCGGTTGGAAGTTGAGCAAGAGCATATTCTCCCCTGAGAGAAGTCTTCTATACCCATTTCTGTTTATCGTTTAACATTGACCCTTTTTACACAGCTGGGATGTTGCTCCTCAGCTACTTGATTCCGGACCGCCGGCATGCTGTGAAAGCACACGGTATTAGGCCGGCTTTGTTTGGTTCTGTGTTAAAAGGCCACGGATCTTCTTTACGGCAATATTGCAGGATCTCTGTATTAAAGGGGCTATTCATCATCTATTTCAGATAAAACAGTTTTGATTGCTACACTTTTCTTGGACGCCGCCATTGTTTTTAAAATTCTGCAGACTTTGGTACTCCATGCTTCATCATGAACTGAAACACCCTCCTCCTATCATTCGGTCCTATCATTTCTTAGGGTCAGGCTCGTTTCACGAAGCTACATGCATACTACTTGGACGTGGATATGAAGGATGAAGCATTTATATATATATTTGTCACGTATTCATGTAAATAAATGTGTATCTCTTAGGGCTGGCCCGAATACATAATTTCAAGCTTCGGATAACCGTTAGGTCTGCCGATTCTCACACTGAACGGAAGGTGTCAAAGTGATACCGAAGTACTCAAATAATGTTCTAATGTCCAAAATACAAAACTAACTAAGTTTAGTTATTCGAATATTCAGGGCCAGCACTAGTATCTCTTACCGTCCTGTACTTCTAGGGTGACACCCAAATTTCCCATCTGGGCTTAACAAAGTACGCCTTCTCTTATGTGTACACGTAACAATGTTGTCAAAATGTACAATATTCAGGACTAACACTTTTACAATATTCAGGACTAACACTTTAATGTTCTTTTGTAGATTTGTTTCAATTCATTTTAAGCATTTCTTGTCATTTCATTTCAATTTTTTACGGTTAATTTCACCATTTCCCATGTAATCCAGGACCGGGATGCCTTTTCATTAAAACTGGAGGACACAGAGATCTGGCTGTATGAGGACGGAGAAGACCAACTGAAGCAAGTTTACATCGATAAACTGGCTGAGCTAAAGGTAGCGCACTACAACAAACACTAAATACATAATTGACTAATAACTGTTTTGCAAGGAGCTTTAACAAGGTGCAATGGGCGAGAGAGAGAGAGAGAGAATACTGTCTAATACTGTCACCCCCTGTTGTCAATAGCAACTTGGCCAGCCCATAATAGAGCGGTACGTGGAAGCCGAGGAGGGACCAAAAGTTTTTGCAGAGCTCGGCAAACAGATCCAGATGTACATGAAGGTCGTCGCCGCATACAAGGCCAAGGTGATCACTCAGCGAAGAGTTGGGCTGTTGTTGAGGACTCAGCAGTGGTGGTTTGTTTTGACAGCAAAGAAAAGCATTTTCTTTCATTAATGTTGAGTTATTCATGATGATGACATGGCATGGGTTGTTTTAATATTTGTTAAGTTCAAGATTTAATATTTGAAGGCTAATAGGAAGTGCTTCTTGCTGCATGAAGTAGACCAGAAGCATAATATATTCTTCAAGAAGTCGTGTCTGTCATGTTCACTTATCCGCATCACACTTGACCCTTGAAACTGTCTTAATAGAGATATCAGTCCGTCTTTAACTTGACAAGAGTAAAGGCCCTGATAAACCTAAAAATATATTGAAATTGGCACGTTCGCATAGGCTGTCAGACTGCTTTTGAACCCGGTGGTTTGGACAGGGTACAATATAGTCATTGTGATGTGATGGCTGTTAGTTTAATGACTCGAATCGCGGCGGGAGGAGCTGCAACCCAGAGGAAAACTTGGTATTGCAGGCAGCGGTGCATTGTGGTAGCCTCGCACAGCAAGACCATCTTCTCTTCGCTTGGTAGGTCTGGAAGTAAGTCTGTTGTGAAGCAGTGTCTGTTGAGCGGCGTCGACAAGTCGACCTTACTTTGCAGTTGATTGGATGAGCTTCAGTCAGTCTGATCCCAAGTGCCGTATTTCTAAAGTGAACACAGAGCGAACGTTACCATTTTCATTGAAGTAAAAACTTCTTGCGTAGTTTGACTAGTTCGGTGGAGCACACTGAAACAATGGCAATTTCGATTTTCTCTATCGAAAGTGTATTTTTATCAAAAGAATAATTTATTCCATAGCAATGGCCTGTTATTCATAGCAGTGGTCTACTATTCAGAAATAACAGACCGTAGAATGCTTTAATTGACCGATCAAAATCAAGTATTCAACAAAGCTGTGTAATAAATATATATATATTCACTGTGTTTCTCTGGTCTCCCCCAGGATGAACAGTATGAGCACCTGGACGAGCTGGAGATGACACGGGTGGAGAAGCAGGTGAGCGACGCCATGGCCTGGATGAGTGGCAAGATGAACCAGCAGAGCAAGCAGGATCCGACCCAGGGGCCCGTGGTCCGAGTCAGCGAGATCCAGGCCAAAGCCAAGGTAGGCAGCAGCATAGGGCTCTGTTGGCATCCTAATGGTCAATGCATGCCGTGAACACATCCATGCAGGCAGATAATTTGATTTGGACGACATTACCTTATAATAATATGTAAATATTACATGGATTATATGTATTGTATAATGATAAAATCCCAAATATTTGGGATTTGCAAATATTTGGGGCATTTTCCGGCACCCCACTCTAGGCATCACATCCCGTCCCATCACCCCTACCACCCTCCACATAACCCTTAAATTTAGACAAGGGGACAGGACTGTCCCACCGCCCCTACCACTGTCCACATAGCTCTTACATTTAGACAAGGGGCAGTGGCGGTTCTAGAGATTTTGCCTTGGGGTGGCAAAGGTGGGGCATGAGGTTCCAGCAGGGGGGCATACATTGTCGATGCAGTAGTTTATGGAAATTGCAGAAATCATTTTTACTTAGGTTCAATAGAGACTTGCAATCAAGTTGTCTTGTCAAGTATGTATTGAGCCATTGTACCATCAAGGGAAAACTGAGTCAACCACCTAAACCATCTTTTTTGAAAGTATATTCCCTCAGGATGTGATCCAACATCACATGAGACATGCCCCACCCTCCTCGCTGCTATGCTACCCATACTCAATTCCTTAGGTATAGGTAAATCGGGTGTCTGGGAAATCCCTCAGTCTGGGCTTGAACCATTAAGGGACAACTGATTCAACCACCTATACAATATAATTCCTGAAAGCATATACCTTAAGGATGTGACCTGACATGGATTTTTCAGGTGGGACATGTCCCACCTGCCTCTTTACTTTGCTGCCCATGCAGAATGCATTGTGAGTAGGGTTATGAAGTATGGCTAATACTTTTGGATCTGTACTATAAAGGAAAAACAGATTCAAACTGATTCAAACACCTAACCATATCTTTTCTGAACTGATGATTATTCCTTCAGGATGTTATTAATATTATAGGGACATGCCCCACCATCCTCATGGCTATGCTGCCCATATATAATACATTGGGTGTGTCCCTTTGTGGCATGGTGTCCACGTATGTGTACAGTAAAATACCTTTTAATAAAAGCATATACACTCACCGGCCACTTTATTAGGTACACCTTGCTAGTACCGGGTTGGACCCCCTTTTGCCTTCAGAACTGCCTTAATCCTTCTTGGCACAGATTCAACAAGGTACTGGAAACATTCCTCAGAGAGTTTGGTCCATATTGACATGATGGCATCACGCAGTTGCTGCAGATTTGTCGGCTGCACATCCATGATGCGAATCTCCCGTTCCACCACATCCCAAAGGTGCTCTATTGGATTGAGATCTGGTGACTGTGGAGGCCATTTGAGTACAGTGAACTCATTGTCATGTTCAAGAAACCAGTCTGAGATGATTCGCGCTTTGACATGGCGCGTTATCCTGCTGGAAGTAGCCATCAGAAGATGGGTACACTGTGGTCATAAAGGGATGGACATGGTCAGCAACAATACTCAGGTAGTCTGTGGCTTTGACACGATGCTCAATTGGTACTAATAAGCTCAAAGTGTGCCAGGAAAATATCCCCCACACCATTACACCACCACCACCAGCCTGAACCGTTGATACAAGGCAGGATGGATCCATGCTTTCATGTTGTTGACGCCAAATTCTGACCCTACCATCCGAATGTCGCAGCAGAAATCGAGACTCATCAGACCAGGCAACGTTTTTCCAATCTTCGATTGTCCAATTTTGGTGAGCCTGTGCGAATTGTAGCCTCAGTTTCCTGTTCTTAGCTGACAGGAGTGGCACCCGGTGTGGTCTTCTGCTGCTGTAGCCCATCCGCCTCAAGGTTCGACGTGTTGTGCGTTCAGAGATGCTCTTCTGCATACCTCTGCTCTGTTGTAACGAGTGGTTATTTGAGTTACAGTTGCCTTTCTATCAGCTCGAACCAGTCTGGCCATTCTCCTCTGACCTCTAGCATCAACAAGGCATTTGCGCCCACAGAACTGCCGCTCACTGGATATTTTCTCTTTTTCGGACCATTCTCTGTAAACCCTAGAGATGGTTGTGCGTGAAAATCCCAGTAGATCAGCAGTCTCTGAAATACTCAGACCAGCCCGTCTGGCACCAACAACCATGCCACGTTCAAAGTCACTTAAATCACCTTTCTTCCCCATTCTGATGCTCGGTTTGAACTGCAGCAGATCGTCCTGACCATGTCTACATGCCTAAATGCATTGAGTTGCTGCCATGTGATTGGCTGATTAGAAATTTGCGTTAACGAGCAGTTGGACAGGTGTACCTAATAAAGTGGCCGGTGAGTGTATATCTACTAAATCAAAATGCATTTCAAGTTTATCCTAATTCTGAGTAATAAAATCAATCTTAGAAAATATAGACTTAAAGGGTTAAACTTTATGCCTACTTTATTTTTGGCAACACATTGAATCAGAACAACAATAAAAGCATCAACCCACCCTTCCATATTCTTTCTCTCTCACTCACTCACTCACTCACTCACACACAGTTACATTTCATCCCACCAGCCCTCTTATACTATTCAAACGTCATGCCAGCCAAACATTTGTAATTCTCATTTTGATATTTAACATTGTCACTGTACTGAATGTGTACAGAATAATAATAAAAGTAAAACAAAATCAAATCAAACCACCCTTCCATACACACACACACACACACACACACACACACACACACACACACACACACACACACACACACACACACACACACACACACACACACACACACAGAGTTACATTTCATCCCACCAGCCCTCTTATACTATTCAAACTTCATGCCAGCCAAACATTTGTAATTCTCATTTTGATATTTAACATTGTCACTGTACTGAATGTGTACAGAATAATAACAACAAAATCAAATTCTCTCTCTCTCTCTCTCTCTTTCTGCATACATACAAACGTAACATTTCTATCATATTGAAACTTCATCTATTGCAATGCCTGTCTAAATATTTAAGACAATTTAAGCTGGCAGTTTTTGTGTTGAGTGGCATAGCGTTGCACAAACATGTTTAGGTCAAGTGCTTTTGCACGCTCACTTTCAATGCTGAGCACAGCCAAATTTGTCAACCATTCACCTCCCATTGTTGACCGCAGGTGGTCTTTTACAAGTTTAAGAGTTGAAAAACTGCGCTCACATCCAGCAGTACTTACTGGCAGAACAGCTGCTATTTTACACAAGCGGTACAGCTCACACATGACCTCCTTAAAAGGCTCCAAACATTTCACCAAATCAATGAGAGAAGATGGACTGTTTGTTCCATTTTCTTTATATCTCGCAAAAAGTCTTTGTGCCTGCTTCAGTTCATTTTCCAAATCTTGGACGTTTGAGCCATATGCTTCAGCTAATAAAACCACTACATCTTCCCTCAAGAAGACATCGCTGGCAGGGTTTAAACCCTGAATTCCTTTCATTATCTGGATACTGGACTTGGAGAAACGCTTCTCCATCTCACAAATCAGTGAGTCCATTATGGGAAGAAATATTCTCCTCCTAAAGGCGTCTTTGCTGTCAACTTGACTTCTCTGTCCAAGTGTTGCTTTAACAAAGCTATCATCTAGTGCCCTTGTTGTCTGTGTGACCCTTTTCAGTCTCACAGTGATGGGGATGCTGCACTTTCCACATATTTCCACTACTGTATTCCACAGCTCAAAGTGGTTTTCCTCATTACGGTATTCTTCAAACCTCTGCCTAAGGGCCTCAATTAAATCTACGGCGGACCTTTCTAAACACTGGCAACAACCCAACAAAGTTAAGGTCAATTTGACCAAGTATCCCTCGCGCCTTTACACCTCTATCAGAATCTGACTCATAGGAAATATCATCCAACACTGTCATTACTGCTGACAACCTATCAAGGAGGTTTCAATAAGCAATGTACTGACAGGCCCATCTCGTATCACTGAGACTAGGCAGTTCCCATGGTGGACCACTGAACATTTCAGTTTGTCTTTCAAGCCACTTTGGGTGGACATAAGAGCCTGACATGAATACATATAACTGCTGCAGCAAAGTGAAAAACTCTCCAGCTTCTGGAACCTTTTTCACACAATCCACCACAACGAGATTCAAACAATGCGCATTGCAATGTACATAAAACGGATATTTGGCCACCTGCTTAACCCTAGCCTGGACTCCGGAGCAACAGCCACTCATTACAGAGGCCCCGTGGTATCCTTGACCCACCAGATTTTCCCTGTACTCCAGCCCAAATTTCTCCAAACAAGATCATCAAGATATCATATTGGCTGATCTCCCTGCATCCAAATGTAGCTTCTGAAAACCCAAGGAAACTCTCCCGTACCACACCATCATAATAGTACCGCAACACAATGGACATTTGCTCCTTCTTGCTGATATCTTTGGTCTCATCTGCTGTGACTGAAAAATACTCACTGACTTTTATTTCTTTTAAAATATTATCCAGTACCATTCCTGCCAAGCTGTCTAAAATGTCATTTTGAATGACTTTGGAAGTGTATTTTGCATTTCAAGGTCCCTCTTCTAATCTTTTCTTAATAAATGGATCGTAGTTATCCACCACATTTAAAATCTCACGGAAATTACCTTTGTTCTTTGAAGTCTGTTTCATTGTGACCCACGTTGTGCGATGTTTTGGGTTGCTGTGAGAAGCAACACTTCACCTATGGTTTTCAAGTATTGTTGATTTTGAACTATTTGCTTTTTATTTCTGTTGCTGATCATCCCCAGGACTGATGTTTTGTTTTGTGCCATTCTTTTGTATTCCCCCTATGCTATCATAGCATTTACATGTGTCTGAGACTTACTATGTAGACTAAAACCACCATCTTTGCATGTGGCCTTTTTCCAGTTGGAGTAACGCATCCTAGATGCATAAACAGTAGTTGGACCTTTTGAAAAGGCAAAATGTCTGCATGCAAAACAATACGCTGCATCTTTAGACTGAGAATACTCTAACCACACATGTCCCTTATACCATTCACTGCGGAAGGATCTCATCGCACTTCCTTGCAACGTCTTGGGAAAGGCCTTCAGGTCTGGTTGTGTTGGTCCATCAGTCTTTGACTTTGATATATCTAAAAGATAGAGAAAGGGGGGATCAGGAAAATCATATTACTGTTTCAATACAATATCAATAGCTCATTCATCGGACTGACAACTATTGTGGTGGCTTGTGAATTAATCTTTACAGGATTCTTAACTTAACTTAAACTTAACTTTTGTTAAGTTTATGAAGCCAACTATATATAACCTACACTTGACATTATCTGAGAATGTTAACAAGCTGTTAAAGCAATGATCTAACATACCATGAGCTCTGGGTGGAGGCTCACTCTCACTCTGCTCCTCTCTCTCATGCTGCTCCTCCTCACTCTCACTCTGCTCCTCCTCACTCTCACTCCGCTCCTCACTCTGCTCCTCTCTCTCATGCTGCTCCTCTTCACTCTCACCCTGCTCCCCTCTCTCATGCTGCTCCTCTTCACTCTCACTCTGCTCCTCTCTCTCATGCTGCTCCTCTTCACTCTCACTCCGCTCCTCTCTCACTCTGCGGATCCTCCTCACTGTCATGCTGATCCTGTCCTTCGTACTGCTCTTGTTCTTCTTGCTGCTCCTCGCTCCCATGCCTCTCTCTGTTTTTATCCTTCTTTTCCAGGCTCTTCTCTCCATTCTCCTTTCTCTTCTCCTCTTCCTCTACAGTGTACTGCCTATCTGTCTCACTTTGCTTTGCACTTTTTTCTAATTCTCCTACCAGCTGCCTCTTTGCTTTCTTGGGCTGAAAAAAGCCCAAAATACCCAATCTCTTCATCTCCCTCCCCAGTGATATAGATTAGATATCAACATGAAAAATTATTAGTAGATTAAAACCAAGTCAAGTCAGTTTTATTCAACCAAGTTAGTAACCAAGTATAATAACCATGCCATGGAGCTATTGTGATTCAATTAAGTTCAGTTTCCAGATAGCTAGGTATAAATGTTCTAAAAAGGTAATCTGTCTTTGTCAATGTCAACACTTCACATTAAACTACCATGCCACTACTAGATAGCACTAGTTAATCTTGCTCAGTAGCACAGGGGAGCTAGTGCTACCATCCTTCCCTCCCACAAAAGCTAAACAGACCCCACCAGCACATTTTAATTAAATGAGATATTACATCATTAACAATATAGGTAGGGCAAATATTACTTGCTACCACATTGATTAGTGAGCTACTGCTAGTGTAACCTCTGCAAACTAACACCCCATGGTCAGGATAGAAAGCTAGCAGTAAATAGACTAGTTCTAAAGCTTCTATGCTAGCGGAGCATGACTAGCGTGCTAGCCTAGCTGCTGACTGACCAACATTAAAATATCGATAATAAAGATAGCTGGGCTAAAAGAAACAATTGGGAACCAAAATGCATTTAACATAGAAAGGACAGGACTGTGTTAGTCTATGATCAAGCTATCAAGTGGAAGCAATTTTGACCAACCTGTTGGCACTGCACAGAACTTCTCATCAGGCAAGAAGACATCGAGTGATTCACGAAATGAGAAGAACGTCTCTCTCTCCTTGGGTGAATCCATTTCAGAATTCCGGAGGGAGGGGGGAGCGTATTTTAAAGAGTAAATAATGGTAGATAGAAAGGAGATGAGGGCTGAGTTTCTGTGGATAGATCATTGAAATTCAAAAATGTATTTTGCTTAATAAAATATATTAAAATAGGGTGGCAAGATACATTTTTACAGTGGCAGCTGCCACTGTATGCCCCCCCGTAGAACCGCCACTGACAAGGGGACTGGACTGTCCCACCGCCCCTACCACTGTCCACATACCCTTTACATTTAGACAAGTGTACACACAGTGAATCCTAAAATCACCACTTGGCAACCAAAATAGCAGTGCAACAAAGATTGGGTTATTAAGTTCCTAAATTAAGTAAGTACAATTACTACAGTTAGGTGGTCAGAATCAGATACCTGATTGAAAGTAAAATGCTGTGGAGATCCCTGCATTATAGAAATGAAAAAACAAAATGGCAAAAATACGGGAGATTTGCAGTCCATATTTAAACGAGAGGACAGCGGGAGAGAAGGGTAAAATACAGGAGAATCCCAGAAAAACGGGAGGGTTGACAGGTAGGATCTAGACCTAAAGAAATAGACCTTGTGGTGTGTTTGGACACATTTGACAGGATATGGTATTTACTGGGTTCGTGAAAATATACTAATAATAATCAAACAATTGATTATCTGTGCTATTTGGCTCTGTTAGTCGTGTGTGTGTGTGTGTGTGTGTGTGTGTGTGTGTGTGTGTGTGTGTGTGTGTGTGTGTGTGTGTGTGTGTGTGTGTGTGTGTGTGTGTGTGTGTGTGTGTGTGTGTGAGCAGGGCCCTTTGAGGGGCAGGGGCTCAAATTCAAAAAAGGGCACATGCAAACATTTTTTTTAACAATATATGTAATTTTTATTTTAAATACTGAATTACGCTTTTTCAAACACTTCAAATACTAAATCAACAATTTAACTTAAATGTACAACTTAAAATGAAACATGGAGCCTTACTTCAGACTACATTCACATGAATAAAAAATGCAACTGTGCAAAAAAAATGTAATTTTACATACATTATTAATACTGTAGAAAGGGCTATATCAAATTGTACATAATCCACAATACTGTACACCTTAAAATTAAATATGGAGCCTTAAGTTAGAGTGGCTGGTCGCCACCCAAGCCTTAGAATTGATCTCAGTACAGAGGATACAGCAGGTTAATCTCAATAGCGGAGTAACCGCGACAATTGCGTTCATTTTAGTTGTAACGCTAACACCTTAATTTGTTCGCGGATCACTATAGGGATATCTGGCGGAGTTGGACCACAATTTCGGGAAGATGAAATAGCCTAGGGCAGTGGTTTTCAAAGTGGGGGCCGCGGCCCCCTGGGGGGCCGCCAGGGGGCGCTAGGGGGGCCTCAGAAAATTGGAGGGAAGATGAAAAAAAAAATGCAAAAAAATAAAAATTTTAATATAAAAAAATAAAAATAATAATAACAAAAATAAAATCAATAATAAAAAAATAAAAAAAATAATAATTTGTCCTGAACCGTACAACACGTAAACTGCCGTAATCGTCGGATTCTCAAGTTCAGCTGCAAGTTCGGCATGACGACGTCATAATCTGTGTAGACCTGGCCGTTGTTATCAAGCTGCTCTGCTCCTCAAGCTAGCGCAAAATGGACAGGTTTTTGACAACAAATAGACCGAAGGAGAAGACCAACAGCCCTGCTGTGGAGGACTCTGCTGCAAAAATTGAGAATATACCGTATATTCTGTATTCTGTATATGCTGAAAAGATGTTCTTTAATAATTTTCTTATGCTAAACAAATGTAATAATTATTGAATAGTAAATAAAAATACATTCTAAAAGTTGATGTTTATTTACATATTTTGTAGCATTGTCGGTGGGTTTGGGGGTCCCCGGCCAGAAGCTAATGCTGTTTGGGGGGCCTTGGCATGGAAAAGTTTGGGAACCCCTGGCCTAGGGCACTTTTACATAACAGCCTACCTGCCTTCCTACTAGTACTACTACTAGTGCCAACTTGCATAAACTAGCCTACTGCCAGAGACACTGAGACAGAGTAGACATGAAACGGATTTGGCCATGTCATGTGGCCAAGTAGTTAGGCCTACTACAGAGTATACAGATTCAATATAACGATGTATGCTTTCCCTTTGCAATTTCAAAAGGTTTCCCAGATAGGTTAGCTGTATAGCTAGCTGGTAGGCTATAGACAGGGTTCGTACGGTCATGAAAAACCTGGAAAAGTCATGGAATTTTAAAATGGTTATTTCCAGGCCTGGAAAAGTGCTTGAAAAAAATAAAATCGCAAAAGTTTTGGAAAAGTCATGGAAATGTGTAACATTCATATTAGGGATGGGCATAATTAATTGATGATCGATCATTGATCGTTAAGAAATGTGTCGATCAATTTATATTGTTATCGATCAAAAGGACGTGTTGCATACTGTGAGTCTTGAAGCGGTGCGGTGATCGCGGCTTTAGTTCCCCGTGTCTGATCGCTGTAATTCGGAGCGTGAATATCGGTTGAATATCTAATATCTTTCTAACTTTAAAAAACACTTTAGTATTTTTTAAGCCGATAGCCGCACATCCCTCGTAACTACGCCGTGAAGGTGAACCCTCCCGGACTCCGCTATGAACATGAACCGCTCCGCCGGAGGAGCCGCACGTCCACACGCACCGGACACCACAATACAAACACACATGTTTTACATTTGATTGCTTTTAAATAAAGTTGTGTGCAGTTATACGGTTAAATACGATTATTGATTAATGACCAATTGCGTACTGCGGTCAAGACAGCCGTCTCTCGGTTTCGCGTGGTCAAGCCAGCCGCTCCAACATTTTAAATATTTCCATAAATGTGACATTTTAGCAAAACGTTCAGCCTCATATCTGTTTTCTGACTAAGGTATTTCTTTTAGATAGTTCATGCAATTGTTTCTAAATGTGTGGCTCATCTTTTTGTCGCGAGCCTTTTCCGAGCGCCGGCCGCATATTGTATAATATGTCGGCCTTTTTTCCCTTTTTTTCAAAACAGTTATACAGTTTAATGCCCACTTTTACTGCCGTGTTTGATTATTGTTGGCCGATAAGTAGGCTACTTATTGTAATTGGAATACAGATTTAGTCTTGTTGGATCGTTTCCAAACCTTTAAGAGCGCATGTAGGCGCATTGTTCGGCTTTTACGAGCGCCGCATAGGCCTATAACAGGGACGGGCTGCCATAGGGAGGTTCGGGAGATTTCAGACCGAGCCGTCCGGCCGTAATATATATATATTTTTTATTTTTTATTTTGTGTATTATTATTTTTG
>JAOPHQ010000878.1:97500-112500 GCA_030340625.1 Merluccius polli | reverse complement strand
TTTCCATTTCATTCATTTCATTGACAAGCAATTCTATTATGGTCATACAATTGTTTGTTAGCCTAGCTGGCTACGATTTCAGTACTATGAAGATCTTTGCTCCTTCTCAACTCCCTGGTAATATTATTTTCACAAAATACAACCAATAGTACGATAATGTTAAATCTTACTTGTGAAAAGTAATCCCCCGATTCCTATTTTCGACGGTCGGCATCCTTGTTTTCTTCTGTAGACGCTACCTGGCCATACGTGTCAACCAACTGTCAATTTATGCTGCTCCCCGGCTCCCCATCCCCACTCCAAGATGGCCGCCGAATTTCTCGCGTCACAGCAGCCAATGCTGCGTCTATGATGTGTGTAACATTTGATTATAATGTCAGGCATGCCAGAGGCACCCCAGAATGTTGGTATGGGTCCTAGGTTGTGACCGCGCACCTGACGCTCAGCGCATCTTCGTATACGGCAGTAAAATGTATGCAGTCTATGTGACGGTTCAATAAACATATCTCTTGATAAGCAGTTATCTCTGTGAAATCAGTCTACAAAGTGTGGAACACGACATGGTGTCAGAATAGAGGATGGACGTCGCTGGAGTACCCTCGCCGAAAATTAACTGGGAATCCCAGAATTTACCAGGAGAGTGGTAAATTCTGTGGAGCTCATGTTTTCGGGACCGTTTCGGAGCAAAAACCAGGCGGAGAAATGCAGCTACCTACTTCTTTGGGTTGGTGAGAAGGGGAGAGACATTTTTAATACTTGGACATTGACAGCAGATGGTGCAAAAGAGCTTAAAACATACTACGATCGTTATGAAGCATACGTATTGCCTAAAAAAAATACCATATTTGCCCGGTACAAGTTTCACGAGAAGGTTCAAGGTGCTAACAAAACCCTTGAACAGTTTGCCACAGAGTTAAAATTGCTTGTGAAAGACTGTGCTTATGCAAACGAGGACGAAATGGTCAGAGACCGTATTGTATTTGGCATACAATCAGCCAAAGTCAGAGAGAAACTTTTGAGTGTAGGCTCGGATTTAACACTCGATAAAACTATGGATATAGCTAGGTCACACGAATTAGCATTAGCACAGACGCGCGCGATTGGAAATGGCGCCACCAGCTGCGCGCGTGAGCAGGTCGTGCACGCTGTGCACAGACAGCAGCAGCAGCACACAGCCAGGGAGGCAACGAGAGGAGCTCGCAAACCGAACAAAGTGGACAGAGACTGGGAGCCAGCTGGGGCAAGACAAGCGTATGGCAAGAACTGTGGATATTGTGGAGGTCGAGCACATAGAGACAATGAACACTGTCCTGCTAGAGGCAAGCAATGTGGTAAATGTGGCAAATTGAACCACTTCGCGAAAGTATGCAGATCCACAAGCAGAAGATCAGTTCATGCAGTGAACAATGACCAAGACAGTAAAGATGAGACAGATGAACTGTTTATTGATGCCATTATCAAATTTAAGCTAGACACTGGTGCACAAGTTAACGTTATACCCCTGAGTCTGTACCACCAGTTGCACGAGGCAGGTAAGCTGCAGCTACAGCCCACAGCATGCATGCTGACAGGATATGGAGGACAGCCACTTGATGTCAAAGGCACGTGCAAAATAATTAGTGCATACAAAGAGCGTGGCACGTCATTGGATTTTTACATAGTGGACACAAAGGCCCCGCCGGTCCTGGGCTTAAATGCATGCCTAGATTTAGACTTGATTAAACTAGTACTGTCCGTAACTGCTGCAGTGGATCAGAAATCCATAAAAGAAGAGTTCTCAGATGTCTTTAAAGGAATTGGGCTTTCCCCAGGAGAATGCACCATTCACCTTGATCCAGCAGCAACACCTGCCGTTTGCCCGCCAAGAAGAGTTCCTATAGCGCTACACAGCCGTCTACAGAAAGTGCTGCAAAACATGGAGGACACAGAAATCATTGCTAAGGTAACTGAGCCGTCTGAGTGGGTCAACGCATTAGTGGTGATAGATAAACCACGCACTGGAAAGCTAAGGGTTTGCCTCGACCCTAGAGACTTAAACAAAGCCATTAAAAGGCCACACTATCCGCTACCAACACTGGAGATATCACACATAAGCTGTCAGGCGCTAAGTACTTCAGTGTCTTGGATGCACGTTCAGGGTACTGGGCAATCAAGCTCACCACAGAATCGTCCAAGCTTACTACTTTTAACACGCCATTCGGCCAATATCGTTTTCTGCGGCTACCTTTCGGGATAATCTCAGCCCAAGATGAATTCCAGCGCAAAATTGATGAAACCTACCAGGGCCTCGAGGGCATGGTGGCAATCGTAGACGATGTCCTCATCTATGGTGCAACCCGGGATGCTCACGACAGAAACTTACGTGCCATGCTCCAGAGGTCATGTGAGAAAGGAGTCCGGCTCAATCCAGAGAAAAGCGTCATAGGTGCTACTGAAGTCAGTTACTTCGGTCACTGCCTCTCACACGAAGGCATCAAGCCAGACCCAGCAAAAGTCAACGCCATCAAGATGATGGAGCCACCGAGAAACCGGGCCGAGCTAGAAACAGTGCTGGGAATGGTAAACTATCTGGCAAAGTTCGCACCTGGATTGTCAGAGATCAATGCACCAATGCGCCAGTTGCTTAAACAGTCCAGCGAATTCCTATGGGACAGCCAACACGACGCGGCGTTCCAGAAAATGAAGGACGTCATTACCAGGGAACCAGGGCCAGTCCTCGCCTACTTCGATCCTGACAAAGAGCTTAGCTTGCAAGTGGACGCATCTAAATATGGCCTAGGTGCTGTATTGCTTCAGGAAGGTAGGCCAGTCAGTTATGCCTCTAGGTCTCTCACAGAGACAGAAGTAAATTATGCCCAAATCGAAAAAGAAATGTATGCAATTCTGTTTGGTCTCAAACGTTTTCACCAATATGCCTATGGACGACATGTCCACGTGGAATCAGACCACAAGCCCTTGGAGTCGATCATGAAGAAGCCACTAGCTGCAGCACCGCCAAGGCTACAAAGAATGATCCTCCAACTGCAGAAATACAACTTCACGATCACTCACCGTCCTGGCAAGGATATACCTGTCGCCGACACATTGTCAAGGAAATCACTTGCCTCTACTGACAACAGCCTGAGTGAAGGCATGGACGTACAGGTGCACATTACCCCCAGGCTAATGGTCTTGCGGAGAGGACCGTGAAGACAGCAAAAGCACTCATGGAGAAAGCTAAATCAGATGGACGAGACCCCTACCTCGGTCTCCTGGAATATCGCAACACGCCGGTGGACAATTTCAAGTCTCCTGCACAGCTGCTGATGAGTCGCAGGCTCAGATCGGTCTTGCCAAGTACCAACAGGCAGCTGCAGCCAGAGGTTGTCAGCTACAAGGATGGATATGCAAAACGACAGCAGAGGCAACAACATCAAAAGAGGTACTATGATAGACTGTCCAGAACGCTACCGCCTCTGCACATCTGACAGTCCATCAGGCTCCAGGAACAGGGCCGCTGGAGGCCAGCAGTTGTTGTTCAGCCTGCCAACACACAGCGGTCATACATCCTTCGCACCCAGGAGGGTCAGGTGTATCGTCGCAATCGCAGGCATCTTCGGACCACCAAGGAGAACTGGTCTGTAAGCAGAGCTAGCTCAGGTGATACTGAGCTCCAAGAACAAAACATTACACCAACACCATACTTACCTAGAGAACACACACAAGAGGAAACACCACACCCACTTACAGAACGCACACATGAAGAAACACCACACTTACCTGGCTCACACACTCCAGAAATCTCAAACACAGAGCCATACTGCACAAAGTCAGGACGAGAGGTCAAAACAAGATCTGTCCTGAATCTTTGAATTGTAAAGGGTGTAGGCGGATCGCTGCCCTATCTAAAAAAAGAAAAGAAAAAAAAAAAGATGTAATGTTCATGGTAATGTTGAAATATGGACAAACATTTGTCATACTGTTGTGTTTAAGTCACATGAATAGAAATTATATGAGTTGGTTATGCTGAAATAGTGATTGATTGTTCAAACAGTGGTTTAAGTCACATGAATAGAAATTATATGAGTTGGTTATGCTGAAATAGTGATTGATTGTTCAAACATAGTGTTTTAACTCACATGAATAGAAATTATTCTGAACGTGTAAGTCATTTAAAGTAATGTATTTCAAACCGTATGCATTACATCAGTGTTTCCCAAACTTTTCTTCTGGGGACCCACTTTTTGAAAATGACAAACCACCGCGACCCAATTCACGTTATGGCATCGCGAGAAGAGCATAATTGCACATAAATGTACGTTCCTGAACCTTATCACTGCCATTTCCCCATCACTTTATGCTAGGAATATTGTATTATAGACCTATTGAATGGATGAACCACACATTTCAAAGAGACATTTCTTTAATAACTTCATGTTTTGCACTTATTATTGATTAATGCATTTAAGTGAGTTAACAGGCTCATCTTTTAATGAGTAAACCAATATTGGCCTACACATTTCAAATATAACTTTATAAATTACATCAAACAAATGCATTTAGTTTAACAGGCTCTCCTTTTTTTCATATCATTAGTACAACAACCATAATTTATTCTATAGCAACCTTTTATATTAGATTCATCATATAATAATTATCCGAGCACATTTAATATCAAAAACAGGCTCATTTATTTTTATTGACTCGACAATTTTTGAAATTCGTTTGGTATGGATGTGAGCCCGCGAGATTTAGGCTGAACGTGAGAGGGCAGCAGCAGCTTAATGCCAATGGGTAGAAACGGCAACACCCCCATGTGGACAAAGTATGTACTGCAGATGAAAATAATCTTAAGATTTTGCAGAGGTATTTGGCGACCCAATTAAAATCCTGTGCGACCCACCTGTGGGTCCCGACCCAGGCTTTGGGAAACACTGCATTACATGATACAGTGACCCAAAACTGTTAGTCAACTGTTTAGTTGTAGTTCCTAGGACTGAGCCTAATCCATTACATTATTCTTCCTTCAAAAAGAGGGAGATGTAACATTTGATTATAATGTCAGGCATGCCAGAGGCACCCCAGAATGTTGGTAAGGGTCCTAGGTTGTGACCGCGCACCTGACGCTCAGCGCATCTTCGTATACGGCAGTAAAATGTATGCAGTCTATGTGACGGTTCAATAAACATATCTCTTGATAAGCAGTTATCTCTGTGAAATCAGTCTACAAAGTGTGGAACACGACATTGTGGGTGCAGCTATATTGTCCGCACGCGTGGATATAACATTTTTGAATGTGCGACAAACTATGCCGGAGTTATTAGCGTTATTAATTTTGCTAAAAAAACAGCGCCACCTAGTGGTCTACCTAGTGTGCGACATGAACGTGACGCACAGAATGTTTTCACCAGACCCTACAAATTTGCCAAATAAAAAAGAGTTTTTGTATATATTCAGGGGGTCAAAAATGCAGTGAAAGTGGCAAATAACAACAACAACAACAACAACAACAACAATAATAATAATAATAAACATAGCAATTTCAATAGGGACCTTCCAGTTTTACTGGATCGGTCCCTAATTAAAGCTGCAAGCAGCGATGAATGGGCCCTTGCCCCTTGGGGAGCAGCAGTCTTGTTACTGGAGGAGTATAATATTATTTCCTCTTCTCAAACATGTGACATTTGGAAAAGATGTGGAGTCGAGTTGCAACGGTTTCTTTCTTCATGGTGAAACAATTAATGAAATTCGCTGTCGCCACGGCAACACCGTTCAATGAAAACTCAAAGGGGCAATTGCTCTGTCAGTTAGCATTGCGTTAGCTGTGCTGCGGTTTAAAACCGTACTCCGGAAAACAGAGGTTTTGGAGTTTAACACGCAGCTGCGCACGAAGTTAAACCTGATTGCTGTGTACTGACCGACACAGGTTCAGCTGATTCCTAGTTAAACTCGGGTTAAACCGGAAGTACTCTGATTTCTCGTTATACTCCAGCAGACGCAGTCTTATCTTAATGTTGGATGCATTTTGTGCTATAATTACCAACAAAAACGTAATGGGAATGTAAAGTGAACTTTAATATAATAAAACGCAAATAATGTTGAAATATATTCTGAAATAGTCTAGCCTACTTTTTGGGTCAGTGGCGCAAAAAGTGGGTATGCGCTGTATGCGGCGCATAGGCGCCCCCGTCAACAATCGCGCAGCACCCCACCCCGTCAACAACCGCGCACCACGTAATGTATGGGGGGCGCCAAAATTGTTGCTGCATCCCCCCCTGACACTGGGTAGTTGCACCCCTGGAGAGGGTAGTTAGGATGAACATGTCTCGGATAGAGAACTATAACGAGGAGCAGAAGTTATATTTATTGTACTGCATTCGAGGTGTTGTGGACACGGTGGAAGACGAAAGACACCACCACCACCACCACGCTCCGAAGAAAGTCTGTTTGGGATGATCTCTCAAACACATTTAACAATCTTCCAGCAGAAGACCGAGCAGCCCGGCACGTTTAAAGAATTTATGGAAGCGCTTGAAAGTTGAAGCGCGTAATGCTATTGTTGAGCGGACGCACGACCGAGACCTGAGCCCCGTGAGCCGTGAAATATCACTGCTCATTCCAAGTCGACTATGTCCAATATTGTTATTGTACTGAAGGCCTATCTGGCGTAATAAGTGTAAATGTATCATACATTATTATTAATACTACTAATAATAATTAATAAAACTAATTCTGTGTGTGTCGGTTATAATGGAGCCTTGTTTCATCCTGCAAACTGGTTTAGTCTCCTCTAAAACCATGTCCGTTTCGAGACTAGACTAACACGCACAAAATACGCCCTCTAGTGTCTGATGTGAATTTCTCTGAAGACACAGCAATTGAGATCAAGGTAAAACGCAGCTGCAGGTTAAACCACAGGTATACGACACAGCAATGGAGCTTAAGACGTCACGTGACTTCTTGCGTCACCGACGAGTTTAAAACCGTGTTAAACTCTAAAAAGTGGCTAAGTTAGCGACAGAGCAATTGCCCCAAAAGCTTTAAGGTGGGGGCTTTGACTTTGAAAACTGTTAGGGGGCGCTATGGAGCCAACCACACCCAAGCCCAAGACCCATATTGCATATCGATTTGCGCCGGTTCTGATGTGTGTGCAAATCTTCATAACTTTCCGAGCACCCCTAGCACTAGAAGAGTTGTGACTCCTTTGTGAAAATGTCTTACTATGTTCACAAATAAAGTTCAATAATCAGTGGTTTTAACCAGGCACGTGCAGAGGGGGGGGCTATGGGTGCCCGAGCCCCTGCCCTTTTCCCTCTGAAGGACCAAAGTGCCCTTTTGAGTGGTAATTTAAATTTTCAATGCTTTGTAAAATTACACATGCACAATTAAACATTAACATGTGAATCAATTATTCGAACATAAAAATGTCTAAAAGTAATAATATAGAAGTAAAGTTTGTACTTTGTAGCCTCGTTTACCGGCGCTCAGTGTGCTGCTGCCTCTGGGTGACGTCATAGGCTATCAACGTGACCTTTCACAATTTGCCTGCCTGCAAGATGCGCTTGTTGTTTTAAGAGATGGTACAACGCAGGGTAAGATCACTACAGAGTCAGACACAGACAGTTGTTTCCAAAACCATTAAGTTGATAATGCTAAATAAACTGTAACAGTTATCTCGTTTTGTAGTGTCATTTTGAAGTATAGGCCTATGTTTGCCAGCAAAAGCTTTTCAACAAGCATCGTTTTAACTGACCTGTGAAAGTGGCTACCACTCGGTTTATTTTCTATACAGGGTTCATACACATTTTGACCAAAAGATTTCCAAGACTTTTCCATGACTTTAAACCAAATTTCCATGACCAAACATTTTGTGAAATCTCGGTGTATACATGAAAAAGTGATCAAATGTAGTATTAAAACTATGGCCAACGAACTTTTCAGTAGTATTCAGCGTATGCCTGCTTATAATTTGCACGTATTTCTTTTTAAAGCATATAAATTATTTCAAACTCAGCATAAATGAACGACCTGAAAATATGAATTAGGGATGGGCATTTTAAGATCAATTATCGATTAATCGTTATTTTTGTGGGGGGTGCGCGATTGTTGACGGCGGGGGGGGGGGGGACCTACGACCGACCGTATTATGACAGTCCTGGACCGGCCCAAATAGATGGACCGGCCCAAAAATAATAATACACAAAATAAAAAATAAAAAATATATATATATTACGGCCGGACGGCTCGGTCTGAAATCTCCCGAACCTCCCTATGGCAGCCCGTCCCTGTTATAGGCCTATGCGGCGCTCGTAAAAGCCGAACAATGCGCCTACATGCGCTCTTAAAGGTTTGGAAACGATCCAACAAGACTAAATCTGTATTCCAATTACAATAAGTAGCCTACTTATCGGCCAACAATAATCAAACACGGCAGTAAAAGTGGGCATTAAACTGTATAACTGTTTTGAAAAAAAGGGAAAAAAGGCCGACATATTATACAATATGCGGCCGGCGCTCGGAAAAAGGCTCGCGACAAAAAGATGAGCCACACATTTAGAAGCAATTGCATGAACTATCTAAAAGAAATACCTTAGTCAGAAAACAGATATGAGGCTGAACGTTTTGCTAAAATGTCACATTTATGGAAATATTTAAAATGTTGGAGCGGCTGGCTTGACCACGCGAAACCGAGAGACGGCTGTCTTGACCGCAGTACGCAATTGGTCATTAATCAATAATCGTATTTAACCGTATAACTGCACACAACTTTATTTAAAAGCAATCAAATGTAAAACATGTGTGTTTGTATTGTGATGTCCGGTGCGTGTGGACGTGCGGCTCCTCCGGCGGAGCGGTTCATGTTAATAGCGGAGTCCGGGAGGGTTCACCTTCACGGCGTAGTTACGAGGGATGTGCGGCTATCGGCTTAAAAAATACTAAAGTGTTTTTTAAAGTTAGAAAGATATTAGATATTCAACCGATATTCACGCTCCGAATTACAGCGATCAGACACGGGGAACTAAAGCCGCGATCACCGCACCGCTTCAAGACTCACAGTATGCAACACGTCCTTTTGATCGATAACAATATAAATTGATCGACACATTTCTTAACGATCAATGATCGATCATCAATTAATTATGCCCATCCCTAATATGAATGTTACACATTTCCATGACTTTTCCAAAACTTTTGCGATTTTATTTTTTTCAAGCACTTTTCCAGGCCTGGAAATAACCATTTTAAAATTCCATGACTTTTCCAGGTTTTTCATGACCGTACGAACCCTGTCTATAGCCTACCAGCTAGCTATACAGCTAACCTATCTGGGAAACCTTTTGAAATTGCAAAGGGAAAGCATACATCGTTATATTGAATCTGTATACTCTGTAGTAGGCCTAACTACTTGGCCACATGACATGGCCAAATCTGTTTCATGTCTACTCTGTCTCAGTGTCTCTGGCAGTAGGCTAGTTTATGCAAGTTGGCACTAGTAGTAGTACTAGTAGGAAGGCAGGTAGGCTGTTATGTAAAAGTGCCCTAGGCCAGGGGTTCCCAAACTTTTCCATGCCAAGGCCCCCCAAACAGCATTAGCTTCTGGCCGGGGACCCCCAAACCCACCGACAATGCTACAAAATATGTAAATAAACATCAACTTTTAGAATGTATTTTTATTTACTATTCAATAATTATTACATTTGTTTAGCATAAGAAAATTATTAAAGAACATCTTTTCAGCATATACAGAATACAGAATATACGGTATATTCTCAATTTTTGCAGCAGAGTCCTCCACAGCAGGGCTGTTGGTCTTCTCCTTCGGTCTATTTGTTGTCAAAAACCTGTCCATTTTGCGCTAGCTTGAGGAGCAGAGCAGCTTGATAACAACGGCCAGGTCTACACAGATTATGACGTCGTCATGCCGAACTTGCAGCTGAACTTGAGAATCCGACGATTACGGCAGTTTACGTGTTGTACGGTTCAGGACAAATTATTATTTTTTTTATTTTTTTATTATTGATTTTATTTTTGTTATTATTATTTTTATTTTTTTATATTAAAATTTTTATTTTTTTGCATTTTTTTTTTCATCTTCCCTCCAATTTTCTGAGGCCCCCCTAGCGCCCCCTGGCGGCCCCCCAGGGGGCCGCGGCCCCCACTTTGAAAACCACTGCCCTAGGCTATTTCATCTTCCCGAAATTGTGGTCCAACTCCGCCAGATATCCCTATAGTGATCCGCGAACAAATTAAGGTGTTAGCGTTACAACTAAAATGAACGCAATTGTCGCGGTTACTCCGCTATTGAGATTAACCTGCTGTATCCTCTGTACTGAGATCAATTCTAAGGCTTGGGTGGCGACCAGCCACTCTAACTTAAGGCTCCATATTTAATTTTAAGGTGTACAGTATTGTGGATTATGTACAATTTGATATAGCCCTTTCTACAGTATTAATAATGTATGTAAAATTACATTTTTTTTGCACAGTTGCATTTTTTATTCATGTGAATGTAGTCTGAAGCAGGCACGTGCAGAGGGGGGGGGCTATGGGTGCCCGAGCACCTGCCCTTTTCCCTTTGAAGGACCAAAGTGCCCTTTTGAGCGGACCAAAGTGCCCTTTTGCCCCCCGCCCCCCCCCCCCCCCCCCCCCCCCGCGCAACAATCGCGCAACAGAAATCCTCCCCCCCCCCCCCCCCCCCCCCCCCGCGCAACAATCGCGCAACAGAAATCCTCCGCCCCCCCCCCCCCCCCCCCCCCCCGCGCAACAATCGCGCAACAGAAATTCTCCGGTCCAGAACGGCCGTGTGGCCGTTCTGGACTTCTCCAGAACTCACAGATGGCCAGTCCGCCCCTGAGTATTATTGACATCTCAGTCGTTGTCGTTGAGGAGAAATTGCGAGTGAAAAGCGATCAGTACCTCGGTTCCACCACCAGGTGTCACCAAAGAACACGTCGTCTGGTCAACTTCCTGCGAAGCCCCTCTGGCAGCAGCTACTAGTCATAACCTGGGACGAGACGAGGTAAACCCCAATATATCTTCCACTTTGACCTTGTCATGAGATGCATGTCCAAGCTAGCTTATATGGAGACATTGGCACACAGTCTTTGACTGATGTTAAAAGGGCTGTGTTACATTGGCGATGTATATTTGCTAACGTCAACATTAGCACATATAGTTAGTGGCAAACGATAGCTAGCTAACTGTTTGGTAGCTCAAAGTTGACCAAAACCATGTCAGGCTGTTATATATTCAGTACAAGACATGTCTGCTTCAAGTTTAAAAACATGTTTTAGCTCATATGTTCCCCACTCGCTAGCTGCCTTGTGCGTCCATTTGATTGTCTTTCATTGAAAGCAAACCAGTGCTAGCTAGTAAAGTATTAAATCAATGGCTGCTGGTCAGCCCTGGGTCAACATGCACACTGGTTACTTTTTAAAGTTGGCTAATAATGCCAAAAGCAGCTGTTTTCAGTTTCGAGCTATAACGTGTGGTAGCCTACTACATCTGCCTGAAATTGAGCCGTTTCTGAGTTATTATTTGATATGTGTGATTGTAAACTAATAATCTTTTAAAGTTATAAAAACATATTGTAGTTTATTGATACTGTGCAATGTGTCACTAATCACGTAATCAGAAGTGTTTGGATCTAAATGAAATTGAAATATCCACAAGGTGGTGGTAAGAGTGCCTTTTGACATGTCATGTGGTCTTAACGTAGGAATGTAAATGTCTGAGGACCGTGAAGCGCAGGAGGATGAGCTGCTGGCTTTAGGGAGTATCTACGATGAGGAGGTGTTCCACAGGGCGGAGGCGGCGCAAGGCGGCGAGATCCAACTCTGCCTGCAACTCCCACCCGCTTTCAAAGTGGTGGTCAAAGGTACAGCTGTGACATGATCAGCTACCAGCCACTCAACGTGAATGTCTGTGGGATAAAATAGGATCTATTGGTCAATGGGGAGGCCCTACCACAAGTGGCCTGTTGTGCATTGAACTTCCCCCATGCAGGGCAAAATTAGGCTTTCATATGACAGTTATTTCATTGTCTTTTTTTTGTTTCAGTGCGTTACATTGGATTACACATTTGTATGTGCTTTTATCGTTGTTGTTATTACGAGTGAAGTCAATTCTCTGTCCGTCTGTTGCAGGAGAGAAGCGGGCTGAGTACGACATAACCTTCCTGCCTCCTCTGGTGTTAAACTTTGAGCTTCCTGTAGATTATCCCACCGCCTCCTCCCCAATATTTACCCTCAGCTCCAAATGGCTGACTCGAACACAAGTAAGACTGTTTGTCATGAGATGAATAGCTAACCCACCTATGGATATTGTTCTGCTGTTCTACATGCTTGACATTCTCTGCTTGTTAAAATTCTGTCCGTATTACATGAGCAATCTTTGAATCAGTCATAATCTTGTGAATTACTATGGTTTTAGTTTTTGTTATGGAGTTTTCTTACACAGCCTTGTAGATGATTGGTCAATTACGGCAATCTACAGTCTTATTTCTGAATAGCAGACCCCTGCTAATATGGTCGCAGTTCTCCAAAACGGTAGAATTTAACTATTAATTTACTTTTTTGTGAGCCGGTCATTATCCCTTACATATCAGTTATTTCAAAAGCTCTCTGTCCAGTAGTCACTCTGCAGAAAGTAGTCACACCCCACGTGCTCTCTCCTTCCGGCAGATGAGCGCGCTGTGCAGGCGTCTGGACGAGCTGTGGGGGGAGAACCAGGGATGTGTGGTTCTCTTCACGTGGGTCCAGTTCCTGAAGGAGGAGGCCCTGGACTTCCTAGGTGTCACGTCTCCTCTGGTAGTGGTGCGGGTGGGGAGCAAGGCGGCTGCTGTGGACCGCAGTAAGAGTGAAGCTGCAGGTACACTGAAAGTGTGATACTTCATATTGGGGACGAATGCTTTTTCAGGTCTGATACATTTGTCGTACTGGAGAAGCATGACCATGTTGTTTTCCTCTGCAATTGAAAACAATGAATAAATGGTTCAGCAAAAACATTGTTGTTGAAAAAATGTTTCATATCTTTTCATGATAATTAATGTATTTTAAGTATGCGTGCAAATGTGTTTTGCCTGCAAATATCTTCATTCTATGTATCCGCCTCTCCAGCTGTGACTCGCCCAGAGAATCTCCCTGACAACGAGGAAGACATGAAGAAGAGGACACAGGGGCAGGAGAAGTCTGACACACAGTACTCCTCCATCTCCTCTTTGTCGTCAGCGGCGGTGCCCGCCTCCCAGCCGCCTGACCCCCGGGCCGTGCTGGTAGCCGACCCCCGGGCCGACCTCCTTCCCCAGCTGCTGGACTTTGACGAGGCCCAGCGGCAGAGGGTGTTTGACGGGCGCGTATTCAGCTGCGGCATCTGCTTCCTGGAGAAGCTGGGCGCCGCCTGCCTCTGCTTCAAGGAGTGCCGGCACGTGTACTGCCGCGACTGCATGAGGGAGTACTTCCAGATCCAGATCCGCGACGGTAACGTCCGCTGCCTTAACTGCCCCGAGCCAAAGTGCAGCTCCTTGGCCACGCCGCTGCAGGTAAGATGTACACACGGGGGACAGGTATACGGTTAGGTGTGTGGTGCACGGAGCTGTCATTTACTAGCCTTGTGAGGACATCCTGAGCTTCTGAGTTCCCACTCCGTTTCTCTCTGCAGATTGGTCTGGCCGGTTGAAAGCCTCTCCCGAAAATGTCAAAGTGATAGGAACAGTCAGCACTTGGGGTGGGGGGGGGGGGGGGAAGAGCATTACTTAGTTATTGAATCTGATTGGCTGGAGTTTTTTGAATAAGTATGTCCATACATATGTGGACTAGTGTGCGGCGGCCATGTGCCAAATATGGATGGTTTCTGGTTTGCTGGTGGCAAAAATCTCAAACAATGGCGGTGCTCTGTAGAAGACAAATCTACACCCTCAAAGCAGTTGTGACGAGTGTGAGTTGTGTGTGATGTCACGGACGCTACATCCATATGTTCTATGGTCTACGGATGACACACACACATACACCCCGTATTCTCTCCCTTGCAGGTGAAGCAGCTGGTGGACGAAGAGCTGTTTGCCCGCTACGACCGGCTGCTGCTGCAGTCCAGCCTGGACCTGATGGCAGACGTGGTGTACTGCCCGCGCCAGTCCTGTGGCAGCGCTGTCATGCTGGAGCCCGATGCCACCATGGGCATCTGCCCTGCCTGCCAGTATGCCTTCTGCACCCTCTGCAAGCTGGGCTACCATGGCCTCTCGCACTGCAAGGTCACCTCAGGTAGTGTTGTTGTTGTTGTTGCTCCACAACAACAACAACAGGGATATTATCTTTCATTTTGCTTTTTAAAAACAAATTATACTTTAATGGACCTTTTTCAGAGAGGTGTCATCGTTGTACAAACACAGGTGTTGGTCATATCACAAATGATGGGTCCTTCTATGTACCAGGGTCTTCACTAGTTTAGTCTGCTAGCCGTGCGCTGGTACATAGAAGGAATAGACCCATCATTGGTGGTCGGTGTTCTCCTCGCCAAGCATCTGTTCTTCTCTCTGTTGGTGGAACGGTCCGGTGCCGGTGAAGGCTTTAACCGACTTCACCAGGGAAGGGTGGGCTGCTATACAGGCACCTCGCCTGGAAATGTCTCTGCTTCGACTTTATGGCCACGAGTACCAGTGCCCGCTGTTCGGTTACTCTCTCTAGCCACTGACGTTATGTGTTGTTTTCGGTATATCATCCCTGTCTCGTGTGCGCTTTGCGTTTAATAGGTCAGGTGACGTGTGATACCAGGTGCTTGGGTGTGTTTTTTGTTCGCCAACGACGATCTAGAGCTCCTTATTCTGTGCTTTTTAGTGAAAAGTGGACGTAGGAAGAGCCAAGCTGCTCCCCGCCACTGGTTCTTTGGTTTCCTTAGCCCTGCCCCCCCGGTGGTAGCGGACGTAGGAGGAACCTTGTTACTCGGCATCGCCTTTTTTTCATGGCTTCTATGAAAAAGCAGGCTTGAGTTGGAGGTTACGGACTCACTCTGTTCTCTTTATTCACC